>NNCF01126281.1:688733-741137 GCA_002313205.1 Laupala kohalensis
AAATATACAGAACATGTACAAGAACACACAACTCTGCTACCCACACAATACAATATAAAAAGAAAAATCCCTTGCAATTGATTGCGCAATATTACATTTGGCTCATTCTATGGGTCCGTGCATTTACATTTATCACTTAGACAATACATTATGGTCAAGAAAAATATCAAAACAAGCACGAAATGAGCAATATTTTATTCCTTCTATCCAGAAATTAATTTAATAGTTCTTTTAACACCTTTTCATCTCTTCTTTCTTTTTGAAAAACCCAAATTTTACAAAAACTGCGACAGACTCGATTCCAATGAGACTTTCTCTTTTGCAAGATACTAGCTTCTCACTGAATTACAGAAATATGCAAATCCCTAATTAGCGTAATCACTTCGCTTAAATGTCCGCCTCACAGAGACGTATACGCACAACCAGCATATTTTCTTCGAAATCGTATCCAACCACCACGGCGAGATACACCCCTTTTCTCCAACACAGGCTGCTACTGCTGCTACCACCAGGCTCTTACAGTGACCTTGACTCGACGACTGCTTACAACGCGGTTTTCCAAGCGCTTCTTCATTCTCGATCGGCTTTGCGGCAAATTCTTTCAGTCACCGACGTGCGACCGTTTTCGTATTCGTCCCATTCGTAATTCGGAAAACTTTTCCAATGCATAACTGGCTTCACTTGGAGCCCTCAACAAAATATTTCTTACGCATTCAACTTGCATTTTACTCGGCTGTTCATTAATAAATTTGACTGTGTTTAATACCACAAAATTAGAATCTTGTAAACTCCGTTTTTACGCCCTCTCGAAATTATCGAACTCAAAATCAACGTTATGGTGATTTACGTGGACTCGTCCCCTCTCGATAATTCGCGTACGATTGAGACTGGATTCTCACCGCCGATGACCCGCGTAAGTCAACCGTCTCTTCCGATGACCCGCGTAATAATGAGACAGTTACCTGTCGTGTTTCCACCTTCTCAGTACTAATCCCCACTCTTCCTAAAATTCATGCACGGTGCATTCCGCCAATCAATCGTCTCGTCGCCGGTTTTGCGTCGCTAACTTCATAAGCTGTATTCACATTGTCTTAGTTCTTACAATCAAATTTCAAAAGAACTCGCAGAACGCGCTTTTCTTTACTACGTCAAGCCCTTGATATAAATTGATTTTAAATACATAATTAGATTACATGTTGTGGATTGTTAGTGTATTTGGATAAGAGGGAGGGAAATTTGTGAAACTTTTTTTTAACTTCCTGGTAAGGGGCTCTTTAATAGTCGGAACTTCAACTTTTGAGTTCACACGTGTACTGTATACTATTCTGTATAAAATCATTATTGCTAGTCCGTTAACCTCACGATTCCTGGCAACGAGATAGAGCAGCGCCAACCAAGGAGCAGCTTGCGTAGGTCATATAGGGCTCCCGTTACTTTCATTACGACCCGCGAGTTAAAATAAATTTTACGTTAATTTTTTTATGCAATGTTATGGATCGCAACTTTGTGTTATAAATTTGTACCGTTAGAATTGATATTTGACGTGTCTTGTAAGGTGAGAGAAAATATAAAAATGGGGTTATTATTAAAAATAATTACCATTTATTACTATAATTAGTATTAAAAATAAATTTCAAACTAAAGAAATGTATTAATTAATTTTTCCAGCTTTAAATAATATTAAATTGTTGATGAGAATCAAAATTTCGTGTTACGAATAAATAAATGAATATGACTCATTAATTTTATAAGTTGGACAGCACCGATTTAGACGATCTTAATAGGCTGTATTCCCCCCAGGGGACTTACATCTATTAAGTACGTGTTTGGTGAAACGGGGCCCCGAGCTGAGTCTGGCATTACTTCCACTTCCTTGTGCCGGATTCCTTCCTTTCTCTTTCCTGACCTTCTTTGGTCACCTCTTGTTCTTTTCGATCTCGACGCCATTAGGGCTAGGGTATCTTTCATTTTCCTACCTCGCCCCAGGGGACTAACATCTAGTAAGTACGTGTTTGGCAAACACGGGGCCCCGAGCTGAGTCTGGCATTACTTCCACTTACTTGTGCCATGCTCCTTCCTTTCTCTTTTCTGACCTTCCTTGGTCACCTCTTGTTCTTTTCGATCCCGACGCTATTAGGGCTAGGGTATCTTTCATTTTCCTCATTTTTGTTCCCCTCTCATTTTTTCCCTACCCCTCATTCTTTGTCCCCAATATTTTGAGATATGTTTTGACATATTGTAATTAAGGGGTGTGTGTAGTAGGTATGGTTGAGTCATTCGACGAGTCCCACACGCGGGGAGAGTCATGTTGGTTTCTCCCTAGTGCGTAACTGCATTTTCCCTACCTGTACAAGTTTTTAGGGCTCTAATGACCTCGATGTCGACGAGCCGTAAAACTCCAATAAAAAAGCTGTATTCTTGTCCAGGATATTGAAGTGACAATCAAAACGATGAATTGATTGATATTGTAAATTAGTTTATTGTACTCCACGTAGTCACACACAGTTTGTACTGCTTTTTAACAATAATTTTTTTATTATTATTAACACGTTAGTTTTAAAACAAAATTATGTTGACCTTAACGGTAATATGTTACAAAAATATCTTACATTTAACATTTTGTTTTATGTGTAGAAGGTGTTTTTGTAAATTCATAATGATTATTAATATGTTAAAATGTTATTTCTACCTAGAATATTTCTCACTGTAATAAAGACAGCGATCCAGGTACTAAAGGAGCAAGCTCGTTATCTCCGACGATCTTACAATGGTACAGAACTAGTTGCACGACAGTCACAAAAAATATTTATATTTTGTAAATGTATTTCCTTATGTTTTGAGAATTCAAAACTGGTTATGTTCACTTAAGGTTTGAATGTAATAAATGCAATGCAACTAATTTGGAGAATTTAGTTCAACTCAGTTTCTGAGTAACTTTCAAATACGTATATGTCCGAAAACATGAATAAACCGCGCGGGACCTGTGACAAAAATGACCACCCCTTAAAAACGGAGATAATTTTTTGATCAGTTTTGAACTCTCAAAACATAAGGGAATACACCTACAAAATATGATTTTTTCCCCTGAGGAACCAATATTTTTGGGTCACTTAAAGGGAATTGATCTTTTATTTTTCTTTGAAAGTTTTTAGTAACACTTTCAGAAATAACAAACGTATTCTGCATAAAAATAACTTTGTACCACATTATTCTCCTTCAATATGTCAAGAAAAAATAATTTGAGATGGTAGCAAACTGACAGGTACATGTCTAAGCACGTGACTGAAAATATATGTCATTCGCGCTAAAATTGCGTTTCGGGGACATTCTTCACATTCCACTAAAATTATATCACACAGTTTTACAGGGAGAGGGAGAAGAATGTATGTGGAGGGAAGAACGATGAATGAGACAAAAGGGAAATGGAGAGGGGCGGGGGTGGAAGAATAGAGGTGGTGATGTCAAACGATCACCTGTCGACGGAATGATGCGTTGTAATGAAGGCCTCATCTCCAATATTGCCGTTCCAGCTGCCACTGTTTCAGACGACCTAAAATCTCCAATGTGACAAGTTCAGCTCGTTTTATTTCTGTCAAACGGCACGATTATTTTCAGTAGTATTCTAATATATCATAAAAAGCCATCGTTAACATTCTTATTTAAAAAAATTAATATCTGAGAAGATTATTACGTAATATTGGTACTTTTATTTCTCCAAATTTAATAAATTATTTCGCTTCTACTTTGCATTCTAAGAGATAAATAACCGAATGGTACCAGAAAAATTTCTACACTTTAAAATATGAAAATTCGGATTTGCCATTCAACTTACCCATTTTTATATTAAAAATTTAATTTGAATAGTACAATGAAATAAGTGGAATTAAAAAGAGCTCTACGGTTAAGGAAATATGCTGTACAATAATTGAGCGTTCTTGTGCCCGATAGTGGTGAGATGTTGGTGTCAAAAATGACGAGAACGTCTGTAACAAAGATCAGACTAATGAACTGTACAAATCACATTCACGTAAAGGGGTCACGTTTTATAAGGTTAATCCCATCATCCTAGCTACTCTAGATCTTGAAGCAGCGGGAGATCATGGAAATATATTGTATTAGAGGAAGCAGATATTTATATGTATCGTCTCTAGTTTTCATGTATTAAGGGTAGTTTCACATTAATCCACATAATATAACGACTATCGGATTCTTCATCGGAATTGATGGGATGGTACCTTGCTTTCTTCGGCTGAGTAAATTAGTTGATTGTCGTGTCCACGTGGTCATACGCAGTTTGTAATTGCTTTTTTGACAAAGTATATTATTTATCTTGACTAGCACCGCGCTTTGTGACGTAGTTTAAGAGTGTTTAGTACTTTCAAAAGATAATAAAAAATACATCACAATGTTGCCTTTATTCCAAAAATGTTCACAATTGTAATTTAATTTCTACCCGACTCATTACACCAAGTCAAAATGAGTGAATTACCCCGAATTCACTAATTGCAATTCAAAGTTTTACAATGGGTCAATGACACGTTGTCAATACCTGAGAGATTCTCACACGTGGAGTGTGATGGACACGAAGTCCCCAAAAGAGTCTGGGTTATGTAGCATTAATATCACATAAAAGTTGTTTTGATTTTTTTTTTTCGTTTTTGAATCATGTTAAATATTTTTTATGTTTTAAATTTGTGTTATTTATTTCAAAATTGTGTATTATTTGAAGGAGATTCCAGCTTTAAAACATACTTAAGAATAAATGGTAAATGAGTCTCGAATGTAAGGACCTGTTACTTACGTGTTAATGGTCTCCTTCTCCTCCTTCTCCTCCTTCTCCTCCTTCTCCTCCTTCTCCTCCTTCTCCTCCTTCTCCTCCTTCTCCTCCTTCTCCTCCTTCTCCTCCTTCTCCTCCTTCTCCTCCTTCTCCTCCTTCTCCTCCTTCTCCTCCTTCTCCTCCTTCTCCTCCTTCTCCTCCTTCTCCTCCTTCTCCTCCTTCTCCTCCTTCTCCTCCTTCTCCTCCTTCTCCTCCTTCTCCTCCTTCTCCTCCTTCTCCTCCTTCTCCTCCTTCTCCTCCTTCTCCTCCTTCTCCTCCTTCTCCTCCTTCTCCTCCTTCTCCTCCTTCTCCTCCTTCTCCTCCTTCTCCTCCTTCTCCTCCTTCTCCTCCTTCTCCTCCTTCTCCTCCTTCTCCTCCTTC
The DNA here is from genome assembly GCA_002313205.1 of Laupala kohalensis. Classification (NCBI taxonomy): domain Eukaryota; kingdom Metazoa; phylum Arthropoda; class Insecta; order Orthoptera; family Trigonidiidae; genus Laupala; species Laupala kohalensis. The sequence continues at coordinate 693,931 of NNCF01126281.1, forward strand.
TCCTCCTTCTCCTCCTTCTCCTCCTTCTCCTCCTTCTCCTCCTTCTCCTCCTTCTCCTCCTTCTCCTCCTTCTCCTCCTTCTCCTCCTTCTCCTCCTTCTCCTCCTCCTTCTTCTTCTTCTTCTTCTTCTCCTTCTCCTCCTTCTCCTCCTTCTTCTCCTTCTTCTCCTTCTTCTCCTTCTTTTCCTTCTTCTCCTTCTTCTCCTTCTTCTTCTCCTCCTCCTTCTCTTCCGTCTTCTTCTCTTCCTCCTTCTTCTCCTCCTCCTCCTTCTTCTCCTTCTTTCTTCTCCTCCTCCTTCTTCTCCTTCTCTTCCTTCTTCTTCTCCTCCTCCTTCTTCTCACCCTTTGTGCAGTCAAGTATCGGGTTTCTTCATCCTTCTTCTAAACGTGCTCCTGTCTGTTACCATTACTTTCACCTCCCTCAGGTTCTTCCCTCTTCTCCGTGCTATCCTTCCAAGGTGTTCTTCCTTCTGCTGTCTAGGTCTTCCTCTTGATCTCTTCCCCTCCAGTCCGCTTTCATTACCTGTCTTGGCTTTCTTTCCTCGCTCATCCTCACCCCATATGAGGTATGTTTTTCAAGTTGAAATCACAATTAGTTCATGTTACTCTGTTTATTTATGCCGATTTAGGATATTTTAGTAATTTAATTTTACCTACGCTCGTACTACTTCAATGCAGTCATGTAGCTTAATGGTCTACTTCTTTATCAGTAAATTGTAATCGTAACGTGGTTCATGCCCCAGAATTTCGGCGAAACCTTCTCTAACGAATGCCTTCTCCTCTGCACTTCGCGACTGTATGTCACCCTGGGAGTGGAAGGGTTCCTTGCCAACAATTGGGTGTTTGCACTTGGCCACAGAGACCGATAGCGTGACGCAGCGGTGAGCAAATTCCGGGAGGTGCGATCGACGTTCTCTGGATGACACAGCGCATTGCTCCAAAGGTGATCCATTACTTTGCTTCAATTGTCAGGAGAGTAAGGGGGAGGGGGTCGTTCACCGAAATTTCAAAAACCTGAGAACACGGCGTGTTCTACTGACTAAACACTGGTGTATTGCAACGTCACGTTTTCACTAGAATTTTAGAATAAAATATTTGTGGTATTTTTCGCGTAGAATACAACCTTCCACCACTGTAGATTTATAATATATGAATTAAGGTTAATGTGTGGTGTATATATATATATATATATATATATATATATATATATATATATATATATATATATATATATATATATAGNAACCTTCACTTATAATTACAGAATTTATGCTTGTACCTTTTGAGCTGATAGAGATATAATGTTTGTCTTCTCTGACATATGTATTTTATATATTATTATTTCAAGTTATTATCTCTAATAATTCAAAATTAGTTGAGGAGTTGATTCATTACTTAAATAAGTAAACAAGACAAATTTTAATAAAACGAAAACAATGAATTTTTCAAAACGGACTATTTATCAAAATATTCTAAAATTTGACAAAAATATGAACACGATATTTATAACTATGACTCAATATTATCTGAGTTCTATATAACTCAATATTTTTCAACATTACTGGTGCACTGTAGAATACCATAGGAGGCATATTTAAAAACGGATAATTTTTCAGTGTTATTTTTCGGAGATTTGGAGTATCGTTAAGACCTTCAAAACTTCAAATTTATTTTCAAAGTATGACTCATTTTTTTGCTATGTGTAAGAAAAAAGTGAAAATAATGGTGTGCGTGTATCAAATGTACCATCAATTCAATTCGAATCAATTTTCAAGATTCTTTCGTTCTAAGATTTATTGGAATGGAAATGGTGACTAATAAAAAATTTTGCTCCACTTAATAGTAATGACTCTCCAATCAATCACCCTAATGTTCTCTAACCCCTTTCGAAAATTCCACTTACGCATAATTATGCTTGTACTCCCACGTACTAGCCTTGTATCATGTCACTCTACTCCAGTCAATTACAAGAGAACGTGCTCCATCTCATTCCATAACATCGCCCAAACCGTTCTATCAAAACCCATCATCCCAATCTTCGTCACCATTTTCACCATGGACCCCATTTTATCACCAATCATCTTCATCCCCTTGCCGTAAACCGCGATGAAACAAGGGAATTAACCCCCATGTTCATATGTGGATTCCGGCCGCTTCTACCGGTTATGGACGCTGTAATGAGCGTTATTATAATAGCGCGTGTTGTTGGCCGGCGATTACCCCTCAAAGAGACTGAGATCGGCCTCTCGTTACACCTGAACAATGGACGATCGCTATGCGCCGGCTACGAAGCCGCCCGTGTTGACGGCCATTGTGTGACGTCATCGGAAGAGGGCAATTACTCACTGGGGCTGTAAATGGATGGTATTAGTGACAGTCCCGTGAATCGTGTTTCGCTTTTATAATCTTCGAGAATTAGTAATAGTTTATGGAGAGTAATGAATTACTTTTGAAGATAGTTGAGAAATAAAATTGTCACAGTGAAAGTAGTTTTCGAATTCTTACAGATCAAGTTCGTTTGTAAAGCCCGCTTTACACGATCCATTTTACAGACGATTTGCGTCCAATTGCTGAACAAAAAATGGATGTCAAGTGGATGACGTCATGCTTGACGTCATCTGGATGTACAGAAAATGAAATTTACGAAACACACGATATTGGATGGGAAATGGATGCTGTTTGTATGAGTTGTCTCTCAACGCCACGGGGAGCGCAACGAACAACTAATCTAAATAAGGTTACCAGTTTTTGAACATGTAAACGGACTTCATTAATAAACGTATGGTTTATTTTAAAAGTGTTCTGTTCACTATTATTAATTTCCGACGTTAAACTAACCATGTAACAGAAAGAAAACACGGCTAAGCACACTTTTTAACCACGCAACCTACTCGAGAAAACACACCGGAACTAATGAACGGGTTATGCCACTAGGAGTGTGTTAGTCATTAAAGAATATGCAAATATCCTCTACAAAACCTAAAATAATCCCTTCTAAAACAGCGTTGAATCTATCCCACATAAAATGACCGAATGTATGTAGAAAACATGAGCTTACATTAGGGAAAGTGTTAAAAATTATGGCAAATAATGTGAGGGAAATAAGATACGACATATGGATAAGATAAACAGAAATAAACAATATTCACTTTGCAACAGTTTTGAGGAGTTCATTCAAAATGAAGATATACCAAAACGTGTATTAAATTTCAACTTTGCCTTACCGAAGTTGTTGAAACTATTTTTTCAGTGAAAGAATCGTATTCTATATTACTTGTTATCAATAGCAAAACTGTAACGCATCGAGTGAATGTTTTGGCTTTATCTTTGCTTTCACCCAAACGATAGTTGTCTTTCACGATTACGACATGTTTGTCATGCAGTACAACCACAATCAGTAAGAATCTTGGAATGAAAATCATGAATATAAAATCTCATTTGATTTACTATCATTATTCCTATAAATAGAAGACATAGCAGCACTATAATATATTGAGGTAAGAGTACTAGTTGTTGAGATATGCAAATGGAAAATTCGCCATTTGCGAGTAATAAAAAAAAAAAGCTACGAAGGTCGATGAGTACGGAATGTTCCACTGACCGTCTTTATGTACCGGGACCATGAAATTATGGATCTCTGTCTTATAGTTCATCCCCTAGAAGTCTCTATTGAATTGATGGAAATTTGAGATAAAGAAGAAAAACAGGGGAATATCATACATTGCGAAAACACTATAAATGTGAGAACCCTACGTTCGGACGTGAGATTCAAATACAAATGAAGCAAAGGATCTCTCCAAACCTTTGGACACAACCCCAACTTTATGGTTAGGTTACTTAAGGTTGGGATGTTACATTTAATTGTCGAGATGTCTTATCCAAAAGTTGGGATTGTCAAAGGTCTGGAGAAATCCTTTTCTTCCTCTGGATTTGGATCTCACATCCAAACCTGTTCTCTCAGTGTAATAACAAGGATAGCGAATCGATTAAAATATCATAAAATCTGGTAGAGTGGATTTTTTTCTGTCAGACATTAATAGTAAATGATAACAGGATTCTCATATATTCCAATAGCTTGGTCGCAGTCTTTATGTTACCGCGACCATTTAATAATAATAATAATAATAATAATAATAATAATAATAATAATTCCAGTTTAAAAACATTAAATTTACCTAAGCATTTACCAATCTCTACAGGACGTCATCACAATTGCAACATCCCATATAGTTAGAAAGTTTTTATCTCTAGGAAATTGAAAGAGAAATCGGTACTTGGTCACTAGACGCGTGCCATTTTATCAATCACCGTTTGCTGAGAAAACAAAATTCAACTATAATAATAATAATAATAATTGGAATAGGAAACATATTTTGAAAGAAAATATAGATAGAAAATGTCGGCTGTACCAACACTATGAAGAAACAATAGACCTTGTAACTTCTGCTTGTCCAACACTGGCAAAAAATGAATACATAAACCGCCATGATAATGTTTGCAAGATTGTACACTACTGAATCTGTAAAGAATACAAGATAGATGTAACCGACAAGTGGTATGAACGTAACCCAGAACCAGTTATAACCAAAGAAGACATAACTATCATTTGGAACTAGCAAGAACTAACTGATAGATCAGTAGCTGCTAATAAACTTGATATTATAGTGCGAAACAGTAGAGACAAAGCTTGTCGAATGCTGTGCCTAAAGATATTAAGATCTCACAAAAAGAAGCTGAAAAAATAATAAAAAACATAGATTTAAAAATAGAAATTCATAGAATGTAGAAAACATAAACAGTCATCATACCCGTAGTAATAGGGGAATTAGGAACTATTAATAAAACAATAGAGCAATATATATAGAAAATATCAGGAAATGTAAATCTAAATGAAATTCAAAAAACATCACTGTTGGGAACTTCCCATATCCTGAGGAAAGTATTGTAGCTGCTATATGGTTTATATCCAACCCTAGGAATGTGGTTCATTCCCAGTTGAAAGAAAGATACCAGCATTAGCTGAGATAAAAACATATAATAATAATAATAGCAAGATCCATTTCAGAGAGCAGCAGGTACAAAATTTATTTTGATAGATCTACGACCTCACCGACAAAATCCATCACAACGGACCAGATATTATTGTAATAGACAAACTCAAGAAAATCACACACATCATAGATATTGCAGTAACCAGCATCCACAACCTACAAACTACTTACAATGATAAAATTCAAAAATATGAAGATATGAAAACAGAAATTCTTCGCTTATGGAATATGGAGTGTGTGTATATATAGTTCCAACAATCCTGTCCACCTCTGGAGTCATCCCTCACAGTCTGCATCTGAGCATCAATCGGTTTCATCTCCCAAAAACATATTTCTAACTATAAAAAAGCAGCCATCCTTAACAACTGTAGGATAGAAGATTTTTATATTGTAACATTGTTTGAGGTGAGGATGCTTGGTATATCCCGCACCTCACCTGAATCCAACTACAAGTTGTGAAAATAGTTCTTGAAAATAAATAAATAATAATAATTCGAATTTAATTATTTTTCAATAATATAACTTACGAAATACGAAATGGAATATACGTTGACCGCAACTGTCAGTATACGCGGATGGGAGTGTCACCATCAAATATTCCAAAGCCTGAAGTAGCACACACATTCCAACTCACAATTACAAGCAGCATCTGCCACACAGGAATCGGTTCCGCGGATCAGACGTTTTTTGATGTTTACCGTTCGTTAAAAAAAATTGAAAGCGCAAGCAGGACTGTCCATTACACGTAATCCTCTTTGTGTGCCTCGTGTCTTCAATAATCCTTACGGCTTTCCTGCTCAGCCACAAAGCCACTCTTAATTACCGGCCATGCGGCGCTATTAATAAACGGCTTGCCAGCCATTGATTGCACGAGCCTCAGCACCGCGAGATACGCAGGATCCTGAACACGCGCCACCCATGTCGTGCCGTGGCGTGGGTGCTTACATTATCCGTCAGTCTGTCATCATCTAATTCTGATAACCATCACGCTAAATTTAAGCTGAACACATTCATTCGCTTTAACTAAAACGATAGTACTTTTTTGCGTTCCAATTGCACAGAATGTGCGAGAAAAGTATTGTAACCGATCGAAAAAAAAAATTGAGATCTCCCCGGATTTTTTTGCGAATTGAATCCAGGAGGGTCTATTTTCAAATTTTGCCTTTGATGTCTTACGTCGCAAGCGTGTACGGGTGTATGTATCTTAAGAATTTGGGTCCCCCGATATCTCACCAACAAATTGATTCATTCGAACGAAACTTGAGATTTGACTGTAAATGCAAGCCTATTTTCGGACAGCTCATTCCGACTTTATTTACACACCGCGATCTACTTCTGATTTATTAATATTCGAAATTTTGAAAATATACATTGACGCACTTTGATTTTTTCGTTTATTCTGCGTACAGATTGCTAAACCGCATTTTTGCACAGTGCAATAAGTTTTCGCTGTAAGTTGTTGGCGTCTTTTTTTAGATCAGCCTATGAGACAATTGCAAAGAGTGGAAGACAGTTCCGTACTTGAATTTGCATGTATGTTGATCGGGAGTGTACAATGTAAGGTTGTGCGAATGAATATGTTTTTGGTTCTATTGCCTGTGTGGTTGTGAATTTGAGTGAACTGGAAAGTTGAGTGGGGGACACTCCAAATTTTTTCATGTATTTCAGCAATCGCTCTTGACTACCTATTATTGTAAAATCATTGCAACTTCATTCTTTGCGTTTTTTTATTCTTCTAACTCGGGATGGTCACAGCTATCCGTCGCGGGAACTGTGCCCGTGCGGGCGTTACGCGGGCATACGGAGGGCAATTCAGAGGGCATATGAGGAAGATGAATAAAGCTGCTTATCGCTGTCTAGTAGCAACGAGAGCCGTGCTCATTGTTTCGTGTTCAAGTATGTCAGAGAAACCGAAAAGTATTTCGAGAAAGTTCATCTCGTAAGACATACATCGATAATATTATAATTAGTTATAAAACAATTTAATACATTGAATAGAATGTATAACAATATTTGAAAATGCAATAAACCGATTCATAAATCCAAGATATTGCAGCTGAAGAAGAATCGTTAGATTTCCATCAAATTTTTTCCCTAATACTTCCCTAACACCTTGCAGATATTAACCAGTATCAACCAAACGGGCAACTAGAGAAGGGTAACCTAAATGTGAATCCTGAACACAAAAGTTTTCTAGAATGTTTTCATTAAATAAAGAAATAAAGTCAAAATAGCTATTACGCACTACGCACGACCACATCGAGGGTAATAAACTAAGTTTATAATTGATAGTAAACTAAGAGTAAAAAAGAGAAGCGTTGAAATTACACACAGAATCGTACAAAACGTAGCCCCTCACCGTCCTTTCCAGTATGTTGTTAACCACGGGTTAGAAATTCTATTATACTTATTTGCTCTTCTCAGTGAATACCACTGTTCTGTGATTGAATTGCTGCTTTACGCGGGGCACACATTGAGACGCAGTTTACGCACGCCTGCGCGGTACAAGTGCGTGGCAGGTCCACAACAGTCACGCAGGCATGTGCGGCACTCTCCTGCGCTGCGCTGTGCGCGTCGAATGCGCCTCGGTTTGTGTCTAAATGGAAGGGACAAGTGGTGGTGCTCGAGTTATACTGGCCCGACTATTGTGTGTGTGTTTTATATGAACTTTAGTTTGGACTTTAGTATTGAACTCGGAAAGTGAGATGTCGATGTCCAGGGAATGTATTGTTTATAACTATTCCATGTGAATGTTACTGAATATGATTACAGAGTACAACATTCGTTTACTTTAGTTCGTAAAATTCTATACAACAAGCGTCGATGAGTAATATTGGCGGTTTATGTGAAGCTCAGTTTTGTTTTCTCTCATAAATGAGTATAGATCTTAAGGAGTCTTTCATGCCTTAGTGCGAAAGAATTTGTCCATGATATACAAAGTCGACTTACTTGACTGTATTCTCGGATTTTGACATTATATACTCGAGCAATTTATAACGTAACTTGAAAAAACAAGAACTAGAGATAAGCAAAAGAGAAAATAGAGGAAAAAGGGGGTTAGTAGAGAAGGGATTAATAGAACCAAATTCATTGCAACCATAAACGTGCTGACTGTGCGCGCCAGTGCCAACAACTGCACGGAGACTGGGGCCAGTCGGACTCTCCGAGTCGCTCGCAAACAACGCTTGCAGCCACGGCGCGGCGGACGGATCAGAAGCGCTTACAAACGGACAGACGCATGCAGAGTGCGGGCGGAGCGTTTGTGCACCGATTACAGCGGCGGCGGGCACATTAATGACGTCATTACGAACGTAATTGGTAAGCGCGCAAGCAGTGGCGATGGCGAGGGCGTCTGGTGGTGGGCGGGTGGACCTCGGTCGGTCGCTTCCCTGGCTCAGCTCTGGTTGTTGAGAGTGCATATATGTTCACGGGGCGTGTTTGTTTATGACTTTGGAGCTATACGCGTGCGGAGGTGTAGGCGTGTATTTGTTATGTGGACGTGTTCTATTGAATGGATGGGACCATATTCAGGTGTGGAAGTCAATGGTTGTCGGATGAGGGGAAATTAGTTTACGTGAGTTTGTTATGGAGGTCGTATGTCTGTTTATTGGATTAGTCGAGATTAACTTCATACACGTAGGGGTTCTATCGAGATGAGGCTGTGGAGAGTCTGAAAATGCCTCATTCGATTACTTTGTCTATAATTTTTACAACTGTTACACGAATGAATAAAATCAGTGATACTACAAGCAAAAAATGAATGGAGTAGACAATAATTAATAATAATAATAATAGTAATAATAACGTTATATTACAAACGTGCCACCTGACTAGGAAATTTCTTAGTCTCGACTAAGACAAAATTTTACTTCCGCCTTGGCGTATAAGCCCGCCTCAACTACCTGTGTGAACAGAGAAAAAAATGCACAATAATAATAATAATAATAAATTTATTGTCAAATTAAGCAATAACTGCGTAGGACAATAAACTAATTTACTCTCCAGAACCAAGCTAGGGACCATCTCATCAATTCCGGTCATGGGCCCTAAGACAGAAGCAGATTTAACATTTTGACACACTCCTAAGATAAGAATAAATTGTTCGGTATGAGTTATAATATTAACATTATAACAACAAATTTGTATGTAAAACAAAAAAATTCAGAAATACGTATGATTATCAACCCACAGATTATTCTGAATAATTCGGTTTATAAATCGTAACTATTGTATTGACTCTGAATTCGAAATTTATTATTTCAATAGACGCCATCCCTAGGAAAAAGCCTAGCGAGTCTCTACCCGAAGGAAAACGAGAGAAAAACCCGGGCCGGGATGGGGATGGGTGGTCTTAATCTTATTTTTTGTAATATTTATTTGAATTACATACGTAATGTCACGGGAATTATTCAATTCATTACCTCATTAATAAGAATTTTCCCGCATTTTAAAAGAATACATTGCTGTATTAATTTCAAATTGACCTAAAAATTAATTTGATCCTATATGCCAATTTAGTTTTATTTTTATTAAAATGTCCCTCAAACAATTTAATTACACTCGTATTATGTACGACATTTAGAACCCGATATTCTTCATATGTTCCGAAATTTGTTTTTATAATTTTTATTGAAACAACAATGAAAGTATTACGGTATTTTTTTATTTTACAAAATACGCAAGTTTACATTTTTTAAAGGGAAAACATCCGTGGGATAAAATTGAAAACGTAATTCACAAACTAGAAACTACAATATGCATTATATATAAATGCAATGATCATCTCATAGAAAATTTGCTTAAAAATAATAATAATTTGATTACTTTAGCCCATACCGGAGTCGGGAGTAAGTTGCTTGAAATTTGATAGAGAAATGAGACCTGTTTGACTGAGATATAATATGATATTATTTGTTCTCTTTTGGTTAACTGAGTTCTGTTTACGACAGTGTTTCAGAGTTGACAATCTAAGTGATGAAGTACACACAGACCAGGGAGGTGAGAGAAATAGATGGCGGATTTGCATATCGTCTTCGTATATGAGAAACGTTTCCGAATGCAATGGAAAAATTTAAACCTGAATAGTTAATTCCTGAGGAATAGAACACAGTGTTATCTCCTGTCAAACATTATTCAATAATTTTTATTCTGATTGTTTAAAACGAATGAATTAAAAATACTAACTGCATACAGTACGTATAATTTAACGTAAATGGTATTAAATGTAGACATCTATACAACGATGCATTCAGTTTTAAATATGGATTAGTGTTTTCGAAATTATTAATGTGTTTTTAATTACAGGGTGGTGAAACACGTCTTTTTTTATTACAGGGTGGTAGTAATATTTTGATAATTAATCGCGGATATTAAAGCTGAAACAGAAATAAGAGAATACAAAAATTTTCGCTACCAATCCGGGTAAAGATTCTTCAATATTTTTTTTTGAAATGAAGTTTCCTATCATCGTAGAAGTTTTTCCGACTCGATTTTTGGGTTCAGGTTCCAAACCAGAAAGGGTTCTTGCTCGTCACATATTCTTGACCTTCTTGAGAAAATGTTTTACGTCTATTTTTCTCTTCTTTTTTCTTCTTCGTCATTCTTTCCTTCCCCCTTTCATATCCTTTACCTTCAGTTTCTATCTCCTTCACTATCCATGTAGCCTGGGGCGGATCCAGGATTTGATTTTGGGAGGGATCACAAAAGAAATATACGAGGGTGTGCGAATCACTACATCGGATTTTTAAAAATAATTAACTTCTTGGAACTGTAATTTAAGACATTCCTAAGTACAAATAACGCATAAACTCCATTTGCAGTTTTCATACAAAAACCCTGAAAAACAATTTTTTTTAAACGAGTTTTTTTAATGTTTACTTTTTGACGTTCATGCTAACAAGTGTATTCAATGCTTCAGGTTTACTCAACTCAATATCAACGGTAATTCACATTTCGCTAGTCCACCTAAAACTGTAACGTGTATGAAATTATAAAAAAAATAATTAGTATTTAATGCGAGGACGCAAGTGGTAGTATTGTAACATAATGTTCGATATCGAAAATAAAGAACATATTTTTCATTTACCTAATGCACAAGTAGAGGAATATAGTGAAATATCGCAACTCATGTTTCCATGTAGGAGTGGAATTCTATAAAAACGAAGCGAGTCATGGTTTTGTTCTATGAAGTCGTTTTTTACACGGTTTTTATTAGTTCGTTTTGTCGCTCGGGCAAACAGAACTTTTTTCCGAAGTAAAAATAAACCTAATTTTCTTACTGGTGTTGCTATCTCTTTCTTTGGACGGGGGTGGGGTGGGAGCACGAACCCCCTCCGCTCCCCCCCTCGCATCCCCCCACTGTTTATAGCCATCAGTCGGTGACTCCTTGTCGTGTCCTGTCTCCAGTGGCCACGTCTCTACTGCCCCTTGACTATCATTATTTATCAGCGGGGCACGCATTAATTAATTAAATGTGATTTGGATTATTTACGACACCAATTAATTACGCGGACGGGCACCTCGAAGGAGTAGTGACTTGCTGTCATGGCGATTCCCTTTGCGTTCGCTCTTCCTCCCCTTCCATCCCTGAAGTCACCCCCTCTGGAGACAGATGCTGTCAAACTCCCAATCCGGAAACTACATTATTAGCGCATGTGCAACCCAATATCATCGTATACTTACAGCAGAACTTACATCATTTTTATTGAACATTAATTATGTAATATTACAAATTTCCAATGATCTCCGGAAACGAAAATGTATCTTCTGTGATACCAGACCTCGAGACGTAATTTTTTAGAAACTTACAGAATTTTTTTTAAAAATTTCGAGATTTTTTTTTTAATATTCACGATTTTTGTAATAATGGCTGAAAAAAGTCACTGTCAGAGTCAAAGCAAGGAAAAATGTATTAGAAATGTAATTCTAGAAAGATGAACAGGAAAAGTTTAGGTGTAAGAGTTTTTCTATACCGTGAAAAAATACGAAGAGAAATATGAAAATTGAAATTGAAAAATTGAAACGACCCATTCCGACCAATAACGTTTCAAGCTCTTTTACTCGCTTTATAGTTAATTTAAGAGAGAAAGTGTCTTCACAAATGGCTTACTTATAAAAGTAATATTTTGATATTCTCTGAAAAAATCTCAAAGGAAGCATAATGTTTCTGACACAAAAATTTGAAAATTTCTCTGTAAATAATGTAATGTAAATTGTAATTGAATTACAATGCTGTGTCAGTGATTCACGATGTGGATCCACGAAGTATTGGGGAATATGTGGTTAATTTATAGGGATCGCAATAAGACTATAAAACTAAGAAAGGAGGATGTCCTAGTCTTTAATGTAATTTTTAAAATTAAAGAAACATTGTTAAAAATGTAAACCGATTATGAGCGGATGAATACTGGGAAATAAATTAAGAAATATATTCAAAGAGTATAATAAAGAGTATATACGCCTCCGCATCACCGTCGACACTCAGGACCCTTAACAGTATCCACCATGCAGGAGTCCGCATTGCAACTGGTGCTTTCCGCACTAGTCGCATAGAATGCTTACTAGTAGACGCTGGCGAACCATCTCTTAACAGGAGACGTGACATTCTACTTGGATCTTACGGAGTGAAACTGATGGGGATTTCAAGTCACCCCACTCGGCAACACCTTCATTCGCCGAAATTTATTTCATCTTACGCTGCAAGACCTTCGTTACCCCGCCCAGCGGGTGTTCGTTTTAAAAAACTGCTAGATGAAAATGTTATCACACTACCTCCCCCAGTGAAATACCCACACTTTCTCACACCACCTTGGTCCCTCATGCAACCAACCATTGACTTTCGGCTATCTCACCTTTCAAAGCAAGACACTCCAGCTGTTGTGTTTCAACAGCACTTTGGAGAACTAAGAAACCTCTATTTGGATCACATGTTCATATACACTGATGGCTCAGCAATGAATAATTCTGTTGGTGCTGCTTTCCACTGCGATAGGGCCACCCGTTCTTTTCGCCTCCATTCCTTTTGCAGCGTGTACACTGCTGAGAAATTTGCAATCCTTGAGGCGCTGAAGTTCATTCAGCTATCTTCAATACGGCGTGTGGTTCTCTGCAGTGATTCTATTAGTGCTCTGTGGTCAGTGTCTTCACTGTACACTTCTGACACCCTTACGCTGACAATTCAGAATCTAATAAGCCATCTAGTGTCTAGAAATTTTGAAATAGTTCTTTGTTGGGTTCCTGGGCACGTGGGTATTATGGGTAACGAAGAAGCTGATGAGGCAGCGAAGTGGGGAACCCAGAGGACAGTCCTTGACCTCTTATCTGTTCCTACGTCAGATTCAAAGGTTGCAATAAGATCGTCTCTTCTTGGGACATGGGAAGCCGAATGGGAAACTCGCGCCTTCAAGCTGAGAAAGGTAAAAGACTCCATTAAGACCTGGGTGTCATCATCCCGTGCGAACAGACGTGAAGAAGTAATCCTTACACGCCTTCGTATTGGCCACTGCTATCTTACCCATGGTCATCTCTTACGCGGTGAACCTCCCCCCGTCTGTGAAACTTGTAACAAAACTCTTACCGTGGAACACTTTCTTCTGGAGTGTCTCAAATTTAGTACCAGCCGACGGCGACACAATTTACAAAACAATTTGAACGTTATGTTGGGAGAAAATGAACTGATTTTAATGCGCGTTTTTTGATTCCTTCAGGAAATCGGTCTCTGGAACAGTATCTGATCTATCTTCGTATGTTTTTTACTTAAATCCATAAACGAAACGGGGCTCCTCCCACAATTTCTCGGGAGGGTTAGGATTTAAATTTGTTTAAATTTAATTTCGTTTATTTTTTCTCGAAATTTATTCTTTTCTTTATTTTCGATTTTTAGAATGCTTTCATGCAATTCTTTTTTCTTATATTTTGATTTATCTTTGGATCTATTGTAACTCAGGAGGGTTTTTAGTGGGTAGGGTTGAATCATTCGACGAGTCCCACACGCGGGGGGAGTCATGTTGGCTCTCCTTAGTGCGTAACTGCATTTTCCCTACCTCTACAAGTTTTTCGGGCTCCAATGACCTTTGATGTCGACATGAGCCGTAAAGCCCCACATAAAAAAAAAAAAAAAAGTATAATAAAAGCGTATGAATTATACACTGGTATATATGCACCTCGATATGCGTTGATGGGAACTCATTTCGTGTTTCGTAGTTTCGTGTATCGCCGCCTGGGGGATGTCAGTGTGTTAAGAGTATTAGACACGTGACCTTGGATTTAAATTTCTTCCTTTTTTTTGTGAGGTTTTACAGCTCGTCGACATCAAAGGTCATTGGAGCCCTAAAAACTTGGACAGGTAGGGAAAATGCAGTTACGCACTAGGGAGAGCCAACATGACTCTCCCCGCGTGTGGGACTCGCCGAATGACACAATCATACCCACTAAAAACCCTCCTGATTTACAGCATACAAAAACATATCTCTAAACTTACATTAAAACATTGAGGAAAAAAAATGAGTGGGGGATAAAAAAATGAGGGGAGAGAAAGAATGAGGGGTAGGACAAACAATGAGGGGAGGGACAAAAATGAGGAAAATGAAAGATACCCTAGCCCTAATAGCGTCGGGATCGAAAAGAACAAGAGGTGACCAAGGAAGGTCAGGAAAGAGAAAGGAAGGAGACTAGCACAAGTAAGCGGAAGTAATGCCAGACACCTGGGGGCCCCGTGTTCGCCAAACACGTACTTACTAGATGTAAGTCCCCTGGGGGGTAAAATATGTTCCTGAAATATTGGGTTTTATATTGTGTGATGCGGTTTTAACAGTGTTTTCAATTGAGTCATCATAAATAATTAAAAGCTTACGACCTTTTATGAACGAATAATACGTAGTATATGGAAAGTATTGTAATTGTGAAAAAATTCGAAAACGAGATTTTTGCGGAAATATCCGTTTTGGAGACCTCTGAATCGGAAAAAGTGGTTTTTGTCTGGACGTCCGTCCCGTCCGTCCGTCTGTGCGCAGCACTCCTGACCGAATGGTAATTTTTCTTTTCATTTTCCGTATTTAGGGTAGAATTTACTTCTGACATGCAAGTAGGGATGTGACGGTCCAGGAAAAAATTTTCTCTGCCCCAACAGTTCCAGTGACGGAGTTGGAATAGTCACACGCTACCGGTCCAGTGACTGAATCATACGCGGGCAGTGACTGGAGCGGTGAGGCTCTGGTATTTGTTCCCTGTTCCAGTTTCGCGTCACACAGTCGTTAGTTTATTCGGATTCGCCACTGAAAACATATTACAAAAAATAAAAATGACAATGAAATGTCACTAGAATTTTATGAAATGGCAATTGACTTGTAATGATTTTCTGCTGTTAACTGATGAATTATAATAATAAAGATCCCTAATGCCCCAATTAAAAAAATAAAGATCCGTGGAAATTAAACAACAAATATGGAATTAAATATGTATTGCTTATCTCCACGTCCGGTAAAAACTCCGAAAAAATTATTCTGAAGCTAAACAAAAGGTGAGCGCACAAATTCAAACAAAATCTAAGATGAAAAAATTTTTTTGATGGTTATTTAAAACGTATTATTCAAGCCATAATATTTTACACATATGAGTATATTGTCACAAATGGTTTTTATATTTTTTAGTTTTTCTTAATTATTTTTAATTCGCCAATTTCGAGTAATTTTATTTTACAATTTTATTACACCAATGTAAATTCATAGAACGGGATTGTCACTGTTTCCAAAACCACGTTTCCTTTCCCAGAATGGTAAGAATTTGCGAAGGCGTGAAAGTAACTAATTCTTGTGACTGTGACAAATGTGAATTGTGACAATGAACGTAATCTGTGACGACGACCGCCTGCAACAGAGAATATAGTCACGCTGTGACTGCGATCGGCGCCAGTGACAGAGCCACGCTGTGACTGTGACAAGCAGAAGCGGTACTTGCGAGAAAACGGAGCAGGCTGCGACTGCTCCATCCGGAGATCACGTGCCGAGTCACCGCTCCACCAATACCGTCACATCCCTATATACACGTGCTTTCAATTTTCGCTTTACTTAAACACAAAGACCTCTTCGCATGAAGATCAAAGTACAGTTTTGAATATTTTTCACAAACTGGTCCAACGATTTTGCTTGAATTTTCTGTACGTAAAGTGCAATTAGTATGCATTACATCCGCATTAGAGGTATTTCGCTTGAAAGTTTGGAATAGGCGCAGTAAAATAATTTCTATCTGCTTCATTCACGCATTTGTTTACTATTTCAAGAACCTTGAACATTATTTAACATGGATGAAACAGAGGTAGAGTAAATTAATATTCCGAAAATTTATTTTACTTTCAAATCTCTAAAAAAAGACACTAAGAAGTTGAATTATTGGTTTTGAGCCTGACGAAAATGTTATAGTTCATTACTTTAACATATTCATTTTTAAATAAGGGGTTTTATTTGTACTTATTATTTACACTCGTTTTATATACACGAGGGTAGGCTGAAAAGTAATGTACACATGCTTGTAGAATGCAAACAAAAACAGATTGCAAAATCGGGCAAAAAAGTACATTAAAGTACAGTTCTTAAGTATCAAAATAAAATATTTATTTTTTAACATACTCGTTCCTTGGACATTCCCATATGGTTTGCGATACGCTTTTGTGTGATTCACCGGTCATTTTAAATCAAGTCGTCGACGAGTTTGCGATGATTATCGTCTAAGACATTGGTCACACGTCCGTTGCGTGTTTCATCAACAATTATGGGTTTTTCCAGGCTCGCAACCACGAAATTTTATTACCCATCGACTTATAGTAGATCTATCAACATCATCGTCACCATAAACAGCCTTTAAACAACGATGAATCTCAGTGGGAGTCACTTTTTCGGCAGTTAAAAATTCGATAACAGCACGCTGTTTAACTCGCGTTGACATAGCACTAGAACACACCTCCAAACCTTCGCTTCTCAAAATTCACTGGATAAACGCAACGACTTCAAACCTGTGTATGCGCATTGAGGGGGAATGTTACTTCCACATGCCGCCTGGCGCGCTTTTCAATGTCATTTCGTTCGCGCTCAACAAGCATGTGTACATTAGTTTCCAGCCTACCCTCATATACATGTACACACGAGTCGCAGAGGCTTGATTTCCATGTCTCGGTTTAAATGGCCGTGGCGCATGAAAAGTTCACCCACCGCTGCTATCAACAAGGCCTCCGCGACTCACCACCGCAGCTATAATACTCGAATGCATCAATCTGGATCCTATCAGACGCTGT
The DNA here is from genome assembly GCA_002313205.1 of Laupala kohalensis. Lineage (NCBI taxonomy): Eukaryota > Metazoa > Arthropoda > Insecta > Orthoptera > Trigonidiidae > Laupala > Laupala kohalensis. The sequence goes on from NNCF01126281.1 coordinate 711,264, forward strand.
TCCTCCTATCTCAAATTCAGCGTTGTTTCTGGTGAGTAAACTCAAAGCAATAACTGAGCCTCACTAGAACTCGTTTTTCCGTGGTCCACACTGGCCGTTTATGTTTATGGCGCGTAGTTTTAAGTTGGCAATGGTGTGAATCCAAAGAGTATATGTTTGTAGATGTGTCAATCACATCCGGCGACGCTGCATCATTTTGCTGCGTAAGGTTACGTTACAGATGTGTCCACTGCTCCTTTTACCGTGCTTTCTACTTAATTGGTGCATGCTGTGTGTCATATTATTTGATGCGTAAGGATGTTATTTTATATTATTTTTATCGTTTGAAGAATTACCTTGACTGCGTTTCTTTGAAGGTAATGTTTTATAAATGTTTTTGTTTATTGTTACAAAATTCTTTGACGAGATAGATAAGGAGCGTTACGAAATAACAGGAAGTAAATAAAACAAACAACATCACCTATTTAACTGAAATAATTAACATATACGGTTAGTGTTTATTAATATAATTTTGATATTTCAAATTGGAAAAAAATTAACTCTTTAATTCGAAATGAAATTTTACAAGAATATTTAAGGTCTGCTAGCTTTGTTCTGGCGTTAATAATATCCTATTTATCTTTATATTTATTAATAATATATGTCTTTTGAAATATGATATAAATCTTGCTGATCTTATCTCCCCAAAAAACGAAGAAACAGAATTTGTATATTAGAGATTCTTTTATACAAATGCTAGTAAAATATACTTTTTAAATTGGGTAAAATGAAGACGATCAAACTGTGAAAATCATCCCTCTCCTAATAGAATGCTTTAATGCCGCTCTCTAGTCCAGACTGAGAAACGTATATGAGAAAGTATGTGCAATGACTTTGCACCACTAGTTTATTTTTTGGGGGAGCTCACTACGTTTTGACGTGGATTAACGCCGTCGTCAGGTGTTCAAGTAATAACAAATTATAACAATAAACATAACATCAGGATGTTACTTGATCACCTGACGACGGCGTTAATCCACGTCGAAACGTAGTGAGCTCTTCAAAAAAATTAAAATATTATTCGTCCATAAAATGTCGAAAGTTTTTAATTATTTATTTAGTTGAGTCATTATGATGTTTATTAGTTCTAATTTTATTATTCTTACATTAACTGATTTTATAACGACTGGTATATATTGGTGTGTTTTCTAGAGCACATCTTGATAAGGGATCTCATTGGTAAGGACCGTTACGTTGATGGATTAAACATGTGTGACGCAATTCGATTATTTAAAAAAATTACATAATGCAAGGAGATAACAAAAAATCGTACGCCATCAGACGTGTCCACGAGTCCTAGAAGATCAAACAACAGTTCCAAAGAGTTGAATCCCACTCATTTAAATGGGAAAGGGCTGCTTCATTTGGCAAATCAACCTTGGAATCCCATCACCTTGAATGAGCCGAGAACTATCCCTCCATTGTCTGAAGCGTCTCTCTCTTGAATCCACTCCCATGCAGCGTTTCCCCTTCTCTCCCCTTGGGGCGCTCAATGTCTGCCAGCGCCCGCCATTTGTCAAAGCCTCACCTTGGCCTGTGGGATGCAGATGGCGTTGCAGCGGGTGATGGGGCGTTGGCGGGGGGAATCGGTGCGTGTCGGAAGGTGCGCCTGTTGGCGCTCCTGCGAATGGAGATATCAGACGCCTCCTGCAGCGACACGACCTCCGCCCTCCAGGGTGGCCAACTGCGCCAAATGAGGAATTTCCACTTGAGGAATGGATTAAGCGGAGAGGAATTAATGGCGTTAAAGAAGATAAGTATAACCAGTGGTAGAGTCTCGTTCGTTGCTACGAACCGATGTATAACGCTCGTTTAACTTACAAATACTTGTTTTTTTTGTACATTGGTAAAGCTGAATATGAATAAACGTTGATATCAATATATACTTACTTTACGTCGTATTTTTAAAATTTTAAATACGGTTGTACCATCTAATGTAAATAAGCAGTGCCTCAGGATTTGCGAACATTTGCACCATTTATTCCTTTCGAAGCTCCGGAAGTGAAATACATATTAGAAATGTCAGTTGAGAATGAAAATTATATTCCATAGATTTAATATCATCCTTTTCCAATATCAAAGTTACTAAGCAATTCAATTGCATGGCAACTAAAATACGGTTAGATATAATTTAACAAAAAAAAATAGACGTTTTGAATTCGGAGAAATATGGCTTATTCTTTGTGATAAGAATAACATCATGTTATTGACGGCACCTGTATTAAAGACTATTGAAATGGTCGAACTCGTCTTACGACTTTTATTGCATTATCACTATTTTCTTCAACTTTAATTATATGGCTGAGTATGATCAGGACTAAAAATAAATATGCTTTTGTTTATAAATAGTGTGTAAATATTCGAAGCTACTCGTTAAATATCAAATTCATCTTTAAGTAAAATCTATGATATTTGGGACCATATTCTAGTCAATGTTTGGAAACTCTTTAACGTTCTCGAGTTGAGTTGAAAACACGCGATGAACAACATTTGGGTACACCTGCGAAACAAAGTAAAGTTGCTGATGACGTGACAACAAACGAAATTCAGTGATGTAATTACTGCGTATGAAACATATTCTCCATTCTGCAGTGGTTGGCATCCCTTTCGCGTTGCCAACATGCACACTTGGTCCTCCGGTGAAATGAAGCAGGAGGATAAGAGCAGGATTTGGGACGCAGGATATTGAATGGCTGGTGCTCTTGCCTCCGAGAGGGCTAGCTGGAGCGTCACTAATGAAATTGGGGTCTCTGAACTTTTGCCTCAGGGCTCTCTGGAGTGGGAGTCGATGAATTGAACTTGTTTTTGGAATGGCTGGTTTGTGTGTGTGTGTGTTTTTTTGTTTGTTCACAAGTGGTAGTTACGAATTTACAGCCATTGTGTAGAAAACATATCACTTGAATTAATGAGAGGTTATTGCGTTCCACGTTTCGGAAGAAGTTACTCACATGTTTGGAATAATCGATGAATTTGTGTAATTGAGGTGTGCTTTTTAAATGTGTTGTTTACTCGTCGTTAATGGTGAAGAGAAGTATTGCAAAAACGGATTTACTCTCCCAGTTAAAGAACTTTTGGTAGGGGACAATGAGTAGCGTAATTGCGCCATAGATCGTGGCGTAGAGATATTAACAACAACACTTAAGTCGGCAAAGGTTATTTCAATTGCGACTAACTCTAATCTCGATGGTGTTTTGGTAGGTGACTTCATTAACGGAGCACGTGCCATTGTTGAACCCGAGCAATTTATTTTTTTAGGAATTTTTTTAAGTTATTAATACAACTATAATCGTCATCCTTATCAATTGTAGAAACAAATGAAAATAAAAAAGATTATTAGAAAACAAAACTTTTTATTGTGTATACCAAATAATGATGAATAGGAATCATTAAACATTTATGAGGTTATATTTCATCACTGAGGATTACATCATGGCCATTGAAATTGTTCCTATTGAGAAGATGAAATACAGTACAATGTTTGGTTTCCTTTTGGTTAAACATTTTTTTTGAAACAGGTATAACATCCTTCAAGAGATTATTCTTTAGTTGAAACACGTTTTCTGTAGTGACACAAAACTACTCGCATTTTAGAAAAACATTCGTTGCTATATTGGCAGAAGATTGGTTAAACTAATACATTTATGAACAGTGTGTAATCAAAGAGCTAATTCTGAAAATAAAACCGACTAATTCAAAATAATATTTTATAGTATAACGAAGTATAGAGCTACGAGAATGTATCGGGATAAAATGTATCAACATTTAAGTTGGAAGAAATTGGACTTAAATCTGAGTTTGCGACGTAATAAGTTCTGCAAAAATTTATACTAAATTTTCTAACTTGGCCGACCATAATGCGAAACGTTTGAAGGAGATTTAGTGTCTGACATTCATATATACATTTGTTCACCAATATCACTCATTAATGTTTCCTTAAACGGTGAATAGTGATAGAGAAATTTTTAATTTATAAACCTAAAAGGATTTGGTAAATTAGTTTATCTAACTTAAAGTGACTATTTTCCTTTCACTAATAGAAGATCATACCAAAGAAAATAGTTGTATTAGCAAATCTGCGCAAATAAAAAAATATAGAAATACACACACAAGAGTCACTCTCATATTGGACGAAACAGTCTCGGTTTGCGTACGTCAGTCACGCAGATAATGAACCGATTCTTCTCCTTTCGCTTTACAATGACACACAATGAAACACAGAGCTATACATTTTAACAGACGTGACAGGAACCCAGAATATATCTTTCATGAAAGCTGTCCGTGGAAATATCACAACTGTTGGATAAGCACATCTGATACTGTGAGAGTACAATTGAGTTCAGTAACTGTTTTCAAAACTATTATAAATTCTATTTATATAACTATTTTACTTCTTATACTTAATACTATCTGGTAAATTATTATGTATATTTTATTAGAGCATATCCTTTGTTTTCTGGGGATTTAATGTTAACTACTCATGTAAGTCTAAGTTTTAGTAAAAGTTTGAAAATAATCTTCGGTTCCAATGGAATCTCAAAGTTATCATTATTACTGTCAATTACTATTCAAGTTTACTATAAAACCCTTAAAAGATATAAATATACAATTTTTGAGGACCACCAACAGAATTATAAATCTCCGAGAAAGGGAAAAGTTGAGAATGTTGGATGATTATAGCATGGAAAGAAGACCTGTTTCAAAGCAAAAATTTTATGCATCTTACCTATTTACGTACATATACACTCACAAGAAAGGTTTTATCATACTTTCTTTAGAAAATAATTGGGGAAAATACATATTTATTCATTTCTAGACGTTTAATTAAAGAAGTGAAATGAATTACATGAAAGTAACCATAGAGATAAAATGTTCGTTGAAACTGTAGCCTATAATGTGGCCGGCATTGTGTAACCAGTCATGGTAATTTTTTTCAATCTTCAATATTAGAAACAATTACTAAAACAGATTTTTTTCTGTAAGTGTGAGGCGACATGCCCTAGATTATTTTGTATGGATTGAGCATTTATTAGTATCAAGTAGACAAAATGAAATTTATACAAATGTTAAATCAAGTAAATTGATATAAAAGCATGTAGCTAACTTGTTATTTTATTTAAGGAATGTTCTGAAATTTTCAATCCATCTCCGCTTTAGAATCCTTGATCGGAATTGATGGGATTGTCTCATGCTTGCTTCCGGAGAGTGAATTAGTTTATGTCTTACACGTGGTCATACGCACTCTGTACTGCTTTTTTCTGACATAAAATTTATGAAGTAAAACTAAGTAATGCCAACCAACAATCGCTGACTGAACTACTTCGTAATATGAAATATATCTTCTACGCGTGCAACGCGCAGTCCATTATTATCTGCACTGTGGAAACCTCGGCACATGCTTTTCGAGAGCATAGTAGAATACGACTGGTGTGCCCGTCCCAAGCATGTGCAGTGCAAGCCAATCATATTTCAGACACTTTTCGGAGCGGGCGTATTAGGATATCGCTACACGCCTATAACACAATCAGACATGTTACATAAATCTGTACAACAGCTTTAACTTCCCTCTAAAAAAAAACATCTCACGTTTCATTGGCTGGCCAACGTCCGCTCCACTTCGATGCGCAGTAATAATAATAATAATAATAATAACAATAATAATAATAATAATAATAATAATAATAGAAAAGCAAGAAACAACATACCATCTAGTTTCAGGATGCCCCATTTTGGCTAAGAATGAGTATTTGGTAAGACATAACGTTTGTTCCTATATACATTAGTATATATGTAAAGTTTTCGAGCTCACTGTGAAAGAAAACTGGTATGAACACGAACCTAGTTCTGTCAACTCCAGTGAGAAAGACACAATCCTCTGGGACCAACCAATATATACCGATAGGACAATCAATGCAAATAGGCCTGACATTGTCCTGAAGTATAAAGAGAGCAAGGAATGTCTTCTTATTGATGTTTCTATTCTCCACGACATGAATGCTGTGAGCAAAGAGGCACTAGAACTGCTGAAATATGAAGACCTTGCTATTGTATGTCAAAGAATGTGGGGAATGAAGATAAAAGTATGTCCTATTATTATCGAAGCCACGGGAACAGCGAGGAAAGAAGACAATCTTCAGAAAAGACCTATCTATCTAAGGTCCAAAAAATAGACATTCTGGGGAATCATGTTATTCGGAAAGTGTGCGCCTAAGAATTTGGATGCGTACCTAAATACTCACCAGCAATGCTGAGGAGAAAGTCAATGATCATAATAATAATAATAATAATAATAATAATAATAATAATAATAATAGCACAGACAGATTACACCCACAGACACAATCAGATTGCTAATATTAGAAGGAAACTCTGCGAGAAGTATGGACTAATGGAAGACACTGTCCCATACTATAAGTCCCGTACTACAAGTACTTCCCAAAATCTATTTCAGAGAACTGTAGGTACAAAATATATTTTGATAGTTCAATCCTCACCGACAAGACAATCCATCACAACAGACCAGATATTATTCTAATTGACAAAAAAAAACAAGAAAATCACACACATCATATACGAGTATGTTGCAGCAACCAACACCCACAACCTACAAACTACTTAGAAAATTCAAAAATATGAAGCTTCAACTCCAAAAAAACATTTTTCTAACTTCACAAAAAGCAGCCATCCTTAACACTTGTAGAATAGTCAGAAGATTTTTAAATTGTGGCATTGCTTGAGATGAGGATGCTTGGTATACCCCGCACCTCACCTGATTCCAACTACAAGTTGTGAAAATAGTTAATGAAAATAGTAGTAGCAGTAATAATAATAATAAAAGTGTCTTTATTCTGGAGATGACTTATCTTGTGTTATTCCACTAAGTTTTGAGAGTAGTAGTTGCAGCAAACGCCATCTGCGTGAGGACAAGTCCGGCCGTCGAGCGCCGCTGGGGGTCATTCGCAATTCGCTAGATGAAAGGGCGCGTCCAGTTCACCACTTCCATTTGACCCTCTCTCAAAGTGTAGCCCTAGACCCTCTCTAAGGTGAAGGGCCGGCTCTTCGAACAACTTCAGTTGCAGTGTCTGTCTGTGTCCCTACGGGCGGCGGAATTAGAATTACCACCTGGCGCTTTTACTCTTGAAAAAAAAAAACGGTTTTGGATGTATTACTGATTCAGAACAGCTTATTCATTGTACACATTTAAATTATTTTTCATCTCTTTACTGTATAACACTGTATGTTTTTATTCAATGGTAGTTGACTACCCAGCGCTACCCGGGATTTTTAAAACTAATCTTTTACTCAGGAAAAAATAAAGTCTGTATATATTATAAGATAAAAATACTTTGACTTACTAGTTTTAAAAAACATGAACATCATCCTAGGTTTTGAAATTCATAATATTACAAATTTAATACTACACTCGAGACATGACGAGTCTGCATCACTTCAGTATTATTCTTGTAAAATCTAAAATATTCGTCGAAATTTTACCATTTAAAGATGTTTCATATCGTTATAAAATGCACAACAGAAATAACCCATTAAATTTGATGATGATATTTCTTTTTTGCTTCTGATATTACTCTCTAAAATTGATATGTTTTAACACTTCTATGTTTAATAATGTTTTATCGATAATTTAGATTAATAATTGTAGATAGACATGTTGTTTCGGAATCTTTTGTAAAACTCTTTGAGGCAAACAATATTGCTCAGCATAGTCTCAGTACAATTTTATTTGTACTGAGACCCAGCGTGCTCTTCGGTCATTCGTAACGTATCATTCTAAATTATAAAGAACCTTTAAGAACATTAAAAAAAGGGGGTTACAAGTTGTAAAATGTAGAGCTTTCTTATCGGCATGCAAGAAAGGGGGCTAAGACATCGAAATGAAAAGCTACGTATATTTTCTGACCACTGGGAATCTAACCCATATTCGATTAATAAAAACAGACATTTCTTCAATCGTCTTATTAAAATAAAAGCACGGACGTCAGGATCATTACCCTATTTTAGAAAAAGTAAACAAACTTGTGTAAATTTAGACAACTGAATTTGTTAAGATATAGAATAGAAGATGAAAATGTAAACTAATTCTATCGAAAAACTCAGCTCCTCGAGGGCTCGCTCATCTAATAGGAGTTGAGATTTGGAAAAGGACGGTTTGGAGGGAGGATAGTATACCTTAGAAAATACCATGATGAAGTATTCGGACAATTTCCTTTGAGTATCGGGAAAATGAATAAATTTATTTTTAAAAGGCGGTACAATCTTCGAAGGACAACGTTGAGGACAATAAACTAATTTTCTCTCCGAAAGCTAGCAAGGGCCCATCCCATCAACTTGGATCAAGGATTCTAAGACAAAGGTGGATTGGAAATTTCAGCACACTCCTTACTTGAGAATAAAAAGTTAGTTACGTGTTATAATATCCATAGAATACCAACAAGTTTATATTTAACACACACAAAAAAGAATATTTCACAGTACGTATTATTATCGAACTACAGATTATTCGGTAAATATTACTTTGATACTTCGGAATACTTTGATAATGTGTTCTGTGATGATAATGTGCCACCGAGAAGAGATTGTCTAACTTTCTATAAAAAAAACTCTATTTATACCCCTTCTCAAGAAAACTATTCCCGTTAAAAACAAAAGCAATTATACAGCATGAGAGCGCAAGAAATGAAATTAGACGAGCGAAGCTACGATGTGGACAAGAAGGTGGAGTCAGTGACGTCTGGCGACACCAAAGTGAACTTCTGGTGAAGCGAACGAGCGAGCGAGGGTGGATGGGTGGATGGGTGGGTGGGTATGAGTGGGAGTAGGAGTAGGAGAGCTCGGAGCCGAATTATCGGTAGTGGCACCTCCTGGCTCCACTGTGGCGCTAATTGCCTTCCGCTGTCTCCGGTGGCGCTAGCGACCTACATCCCCCCTCCACCGCACTATCTCTTCCCTTCGCCCCTCGGGGCTTCCCCTCTCGAGAACCCGCGGACAAGGCGACTAGGTCACGTGCCCCCGGGGGCAGGGCCGCCAACTTATCGCCCGCTGACTTCCAGAGGGCGAATGCCACGTCGGAGGAGTTAAGGGATTGGATTGACTTATGTTCTATTGATTGATTGATTGATTGTGTATTTATTTAGCCTTCTCGGCTATTTTTTTGTATACATATAAAATACAATCATTATAAGACATGTACCCTAAAATAGTAATAAAATAATAAGACTATATCTAAAGAATTACGTCTTGCAATTTACTTTCCAAGGCTGTGTTTCAGCGTCCTCCATCATTTCGCTGACGGATGCCGCTGCGTCGACGGCGAATGTTGAAACAAAACAAACACCGCGCCGCTCGTAATCGCGAGATCGGCGGCAATCTTTATATCTGTGACTTGACAAATTCCTGCAAGAGACGTTCAAACGAAGTCAATGATTGGCATACTTTTATTTCGTTTGGCAATGCGTTGTACATTTTGATGCCTTCATAGAACACACTTTTTTGTGCATTGGTTGTTCTTCTAAAAGGAACTACAATATTGCCATATTGTATAGTCTGAATTACGTCACCTTGTCCTACAATTTGTAACATCCTTTTCAAATTTCTGGGCATCAAATCATTTACTATCATATAAACAAATATGTATACATTTAATTTCAGTCGCTGTCGTACTGTCAAAAATTGTAGTGTGTAGAGCATATCATCTATTTTCGTGTACTTATCACAATGCAGAATTGCTCTCATCGCTCAGTTTTGCATTTTTTGTAGTGCTTTTAATTCCGTTTCCCCCATATTTATCAAAATTGTTGAGCAATATTCAAAATGAGGAGATATTATCGTCTTATACACGATGCGTAAGCCGATATATAGTTCCCAAGTCTGTTTAAAAAACTTATTTTTTCCCTATTTTCTGAACCACGTAGTCACAGTGATATTTGAATCTTAACTTATCGTCAATCATAACTCATAAGTGCTTTATTTTTTTACACGTTCTATTTCAGTTCCATTTAAACATTTTAATGTAATATTTGCTCCCGCTTCTTTTCTACCGCTCCTGATAATCATAAATTTTGTTTTATCCGCGTTCAGTTTTAATTTGTTGTTATTCACCCATTTTTCTATTATGTTAAATACACCATTCATCTTGTTCTATATCTAAGCACTTTCCCCTTGCACATACAGTAATGTATCATCCGCAAATAGTTTAATACTACATCCCTCTGGAGAGAAATTAATTATATAATTGATGTACATTATAAATAACAATGGTCCCAGCACAGATCCTTGTGGTACACCATAGTCTGTAGTTGTCAACCCAGAAAATTCATTGTTAAATCTAACTTGCTGTTTCCTGTTCGTGAGATATGACCTAAACCATTCAAGAACTTTTCACCGTATACGATAGTGGCATAGTTTATTTAGCTGTCTCCCTCTATCTACCGTTTTAAAACCTCGTTTCAGATCCATGAATATGACTCCTATCATTTTATCTTCGCTTATAGTTACCTTCCACTCATCGACTACTGATTGAATTACTGCTTCACAAGAGCAGTATTTTCTAAATGCCGATTGATTTTCTGTTATTATACAATTATTTTCCAAGAAAGTCTCTACTTGTCTTTTTACTATTATTTCCAGCACTTTCTCATTAACAGGAAATAATTTATAGGTCGAAATTCACTTGCTTTTTTGGGTTTTGTAACTTTTGAAATAGGCATTACTGTGGACGTTTTCCAACCCTCTGGGAAACACCCATCCGCTAACGAATCGTTTATAACATCTAGCAATTCGTTTTATTACAGGAAAGGTTATTTTCAAAATATCGCCTTATACCTTCATCAGTCCCTTTTGACGCCTACCTTCATTAAAGACCTCTCCTGCTTTACGTTTATGATTACTCGAAAAGTACAGTCAACAACCTCTAAGATACCATGGGTACTAAATTCATACATACAAATTCTGCGGACCTAGTGGTTTTTAATATAAATGAATAAATTTTGCAATAAATTGCCAGAGAAATTTCAAATTAAAAAAAATAAATAAAATTAGATGGATAATATTTTAAATATTTATTAATTGTAAATACTTATTACACAATTTGTTCAACTGATATATCTTAAGAAGTTATCGTACCTTTTCTTTGATATGGATGTTATTTCTTTTATATGTATCGCAGACGTAGTTTAACATCAAATACATCTAAGAAATACTTTTATAGTCATTATTTGTTTTCTGTGTCTCACATATTCTTAAGATAGGAGAAATTTCACGATGTAATATTCGTTCCTTATCCAAATTTTTCCATCAATATTAAAACAAATTTGTCGTATTATTTCTACGGAGCCCCAAAATTTTCATACGTAGCACTAGTGTTACGTGAGTGATCGCTCGACAACAGCTGATACATTTGATTTGAAACATTTTATTTTTCACGTTTGATTTTACACTTTTCAATATTGAACTAATTATGACGTCAACGAACATGAGTAATTTTAAGAAAGTACTAGCTAGTAATAAAAAGTTACTTTTTGTATGACGAAAGAAATACTATGCCAATCGTTCACATTAACTACATAAACATAAAATTACTTAAACTAAATACAAATGCTGTCAAATTCCCCTTCCAGCGTTTCATTCTATTTGGCGTGATCTGTACATATAACCACTTTTTGATTTTCAGCAAAAACGCAAAACAATTAGAGTAAATAATGAGTACAATTTGATACCATAAATATTTCCTTTTATCTTCCCATTGGTTTTAGTGCAATAGTTATTTTGTAGGTTAAGAGGGTAGATTTCAAAGGAATTGATCTCTTTCCTTTACCTGTTCACTCAAACAGTCATTTCACGAACTCCCTCACTTGGCATTTGCAGCAGAGCTCCACTCTCGCGTCCAGAAGAAGGATCAGGACCTTCTCAGAACCCGAACAAACTTTTTAAAAGGAGCTCAGACGCTTTGAAAATTTACACTCACAAATCTCCCTTCGAACTCAGGTCATCCAACAGGAGCAATGTAGCGAACCCTGGGGCACACCAGAAAGCCTTCAATGGACGATTTGTCTGCGAGAGATCTGCAAGTTGCAATCAATGAGGCATACGAATGGGACATAATATATCGAGGGGAAGGATGGAGAGGAATTTATCAGGTTAAAGGGTGGTGCGTAAGGTGTAATAACGAAGGAAGTGACGCGGTAAATGACAAAGAACCTCTTTTTATAAAATTGATGATACAAAGCAAACCCTCTGATTTATAATTATCAAAAAATTCCTTCAGATTTAGTGTAATTGATGAACTGTTGCAACGATGAAAACGCGTTTCATACAATTTTTGTAAATTGAGGCCAGATATAACAGTAGGTTCCTACCTACTTAGAGTGGCTTGTAAAATCGTGTCACGTACGTTGTTAAAAACGGATGATGTGTGCACACGTAAATATTTCAAACCAAATACTGCTAAACAACTGTCATATATATCATGATTAAAGCCAGATGAGGCTAAAGTTTTGAAAACTATTACATGTGAGGTGTCATGAATGGTTGAATGATTAGATCTCTCGTTTACTGAAGTAGTAGATTGCACGGTTAGAGGATGGAGTGGGACATTTCAACTCTTGTATGAGATTACCACCGGAGATGACGCCTAGAAGACGCTTGGAGCGTTGTCATCCATAATTGAATAGTATACGGTTGAGTAAACATTAAAATATTTCTTTGCAATTTATCTTCAATAAATAGACAGTCCTGAATGAGATAGTTCTGTACACACGGTTGTGACATAAAGACATAGAATGGGCCTCTAAACTAATTTTAATCCAAATTTCTGATAATAGTGATTCTGTGTTTCGAAAATATGAGTAGAGTTTATAATTCATCCAATAAAATACAGAAAAAATATATTTATTGGAAATACAAGGAAATGGCTTTGTATTTTTCCGAGGATATCTGCTACGCACCTGGAGCTGAGCTCTCTCCGTCTGTCAAAATAAATAACGAAAAGTATTTTCCAAAGAGAGTGCACAATTCTTGAGAAGGCGATCGAGGATTGTTGGACGGAGGGAGGCGAATGACAGAAGCTTTCAAGACGGACGACGCGAGTCGATACTCCGGAGTCGATATATCGAAATGGTCGCCGTGACGTCGCGATCAGTCAGTGGTAGCCGTTTGTAGGGGTTGACGCAGCCACCTGTGTAGAACGGAGAGGGTGAGTGTAGGGCAGTGTGTGACAGGGTCGTTTGTTAGTGTGAAGGGGTTTCTACGTGCACCCTCTTATCCTTTGCGATCGGAGATGGAGTAATGCAGCGCGATTCGACGACATAAATAGTATTGTTGGAGTGAACTATGCACTCATAAATACAAACTCAATACGCATGGACAATTATTGCGATTAATTGGCACGCGATTAATTACATTGTAAGATATTTATTAATCGAATAATCGTTGTCAATAATTTTAGATTAAATTTAATTTATCATTCAAACTATTGATTTGTAGGTAGTATTAATACAATAAGGCATGTAAATCATTATACTCTTAATAAATGTGTTTATGAAATCCATAGACAAATATTTTATTCTAAAACTTATACAACCTAACGAGGGATTTTAATGATCCGAATCACTAATTATTGTACTATCTAATATATTTTTTATCATAATTTGAAATATTTCAAATTATACAGAAAAAAAAATCTCATCGAATAATGTTATAGTAAAATTTAAGAAGTGCGCAATTTAATCAGACTAAACACAACAGATACATGTATATGAATGATCACATGAAATAATCGATTTATGCATTAATCGTATGTTATATACGATATCGCTATACGGTTGACTTTCCTGATACTAAATTATTAGTCAATCTTATATAAACGTTCTATCAAAATTAGATAAACTTATACAACAGGCGTACTAGGAAAACTGCATTAATTTGTATTACTTTTTGTTTAATATCAACTTTGGTTCTTATTGAAGATTAGCTTAGTTCGTTTCCTCATTTCGGGACAAGGAAAATTTAATGAAATTGTTTTACTGAAAAAGCAAAGCAAAGAAATTTTTTTGAGTCCCAGGTTCGATTTACCGATTCGTCGGCATTTACATCTGACCGAAAGTTATCATATATCTTCTCCACGTGCAGGTACACGGAAGAAATACACGCAAAACTGTTTTTAGTAGCTTTTACAGTGTGCTTTTACCCAATTTTACCCTTTTGATCGCATGTCTTCTTACCCTTCCGCCCTCGTGAGTCCACCCTCTCGTGCTTTTTTACCTCCATGCACCGCGATGCATGTGACGAGAAAGCGAGCATGCGTCTCCTTACTTTCTGTGCGCACGCAGATTGCGCGTGGGGGTTCCCCAGGGCTCGTGCGTTGACGCGTGAAGCGCTACGACACGCGTGCACGCGTTGGCCACGCCCTTGCTCCGTAGCCCTTGCGTGTCCTTTTGATGGCCAAGCGACAGGCAGCGTTTAGTGATTGAGAGTGACACATCCTTACGTGCTTCAGGTTAATGACGTCTCAGACGGACATACGAGACGTGTCAAGCATACCATTGGCAAGGAGAGAACCAAACATACCTACATTGAACGTGGTTGGTTCCAGGATTACATAATGGAAATTAGTGGCGGATCTGGACCGTAATCAAGGGGGGGGGTTTAATTTTATAAATATAATTGAAAATATTATAGCGAATTTGTATTTTAATGTAATACATCCATTCATCAAATGGATAATTAAATCATTAAATCGGAACCAAATTTATTAATTGTTTAAAATGGCAAATACATATTAAAGTATAAAGATACATATTATCTGGTGAACGTTCAGGTCCAATATATATCCCCCTTAGCCCCCACCCTCGCCATAGAACCACCACTGATGGAATAACATACTTAAAAAAGTATAATTGAGGACATTAAACTCAACTCTTTGCTTAAAATTGTGTAAAATATAATCGGTACAAACATCTTATTTTCCGATGTATTTCAGTAGGGCAATTTATTTACAAAGAGTATTAATTATATACAAATATGTGGACAAAGCACTAATTATTCTTCTAAAAATTAAAAATTAAAATTTTAGGTGACCTGTTCTTTCTTTTCCTTTACCACATGCCGAACCGTGCGCGTATACTTTGATTATTTTCAGTATTATTTTCTCCTGTTCTCTTTTTAAGTGAAACTTCCTGTCAATATAATATGATCTTACAATTTCAACTGTATCTTCCAGTATGTGAATCGTTTGCTACCCCTCTATTATCAAAATGCAATTTGCGTTTACAAAAGCGCTTAATATAATCACGAAGACGCAGAACATTTAATCGCTTATGCGAGTACGTATGTGATTAATCAAATCATTGATTGCTCCCTTTTATTCTTAAATTCATAATAAAAGTAATCCCTAAAAATTAAGTAAACAATCACCCCCCCCCCCTGAGGTTGAAAACAATCAACTACGTTTTGCATATCAATAAAATAAAATTAATACACATTTTCACACATGTTGATGTTTGCAATTTCTTATAGTGACCCATTCGTGAACCAACCAAGTGTGCTTGTGTTATAAACAATGGCGCAGTGTGGGGATGATAGCATATTTTTCTGCGAAACACCTCCGTGATTTTTTTCATCCAGCATGTAAGGTGTACGCTTCGCATTCTTTGGATTCATACTTGAATGGGAACGAAGCATTAAAATTTGTGTTACATTAATTCTGTTTAAAAATAACTCTTGTTTACTATTCTTAGTATTTGTGAAGTATTTTACAAATTTAATTTCGCTAAAAAAATATCTTTAATATAATTATTTATTTTATAATTTGACAATTTTAAATTGATATGACTTTTATTACAAAATGTTATATTGTATTGGAAATTATTATTTCTTAGTATTTTTTAAACAAACGCATTTTAACCCCCTCTCTGAAATGGAGATTTATCCATTTATCCCAGAATAGAACATATTCCATAATAAATCTCAGTAATCCCCAAGAACGTCAAGAAAATTATAAATGGTTGAATAAATGAAGACTTGAGAGTAGTAGAAATAGAGATAACAACCATGCGATTATGTTCTAACTTGTTCCTTTTTCTTTCAAAAATATACTTTTGTTACCAAATGCTACCCGCGATACTCCCAAGTTAAGCGGTATTGCAGGTAGCGCCGATGGAATGATTTTGTTTCTCGCTTGGATATTTTTGATTGCAATTTGCTTGCGTTATTGTTTATTTTTTTATCTTGAATAAATCTTAAACGAATAGTTTTGATAAATACATTCTACTGAATTGTCGGGTTTATGGGACGTCATTATCAGTGCCCTCAACTATTCAGTCAGTATATCGCATCTAATTCACATACAGTGTACAATTAAAACATGACACAATGATTGTAAATAATCAACACTTCTATGGTTATTCTATCAGTGTGTGATAAAATAAACACAATGTTCATTGTCAATTGTTACAGTATATCATTGTGAGGTAGAGAAACAAAATAGAGGAATCGTAAAAATATCATAGAAAGATGCACATTAATTCGGTGATGTGGCAGAAACTTGTGTGAATCACAATAATTATTTTCTGTAAGGACGTGTATAGTAAGATATAAATAAAAATAAATTAAAAGAGAGCAAGTGTCATGAGACTGTCACGCAGTAAACGTAAAGGAAAGAAATGGTTATATAACACCGATGTTGATTAGTTTCGGTTGATTAACACCGATGTTGGAAGCATGTTCATAGCGGAGATGGTCCGCGCGTCATCAGGTCGACTGCGTATCGACCTGCGGGTAACGATCGTCCATCTTGTTCGATTGACTTGATACTTAAGGCTACGCTATTCTGGTTAGGAAACATAGAATAAAGTTCCTGTTATTTTGTGATGGTTAATGGCTCGTTTATTAATATAATCTTCATCCTCTTCTTCCTCTTTCTTTCAACTCATAGACGTGATTTTTTAAACATCCAATGAGATTACGGGAAATAATCCACAGAAGCACAACCATCGAGAGATGTCACTCATTTGTTCAAAGAGCGTCGAGTGCAGATATATTATTCACCTGTCCTTTGTTTCTTTTAGTAACCAAAGTCGCAGCATGAACCTCACTCATCACGTTAATAGTATCATTTACTGTGTGAACATTATGAAGTGTTTACAGGATTCATTTTTCTTGAATCCCGGGAAAATCTTTCGTTTCCCGATACAGGGACGGAAATAACAGCTCTGGAGCAGTGAAATTCAAAGTGAATCACATTTGGAATTGATTATAGCACGAGTTGGCAGAATAAAATCGATTCGCTCTAGCAAACGTTTCGAAGAATTTATTTCTCCACGTTCAGAGCTGTGCGCTAGTTAACGTTTCATATCGCAATAAATAGTCCGAAACGTTTGCTAGTGCCAGTCCTTGTTTTGTTCTGCCATCTCGTGATGTAACCAATTTCAGTATACTAACATGACTGAAAACCTGCAACTTACTGAATCATATTTATTTGGATTTTTTATCCTGTGAATGTATTCACAAACACGAATTAAGTTTTCTTTTAAACCTACGCCAGTAACAGTAAACATTTAATTTTAACTCAGTACTTCATATCAAAAAATGCTACTTTCTTCTGAAAACAAAATCAGAAGAAATGTCGATGCTTTTTCATAAAACTAACAACACACACGAACCGAATTCGGAAGCAAAGTGGTGGTTTGAAAGTACATATGCAGATAGCGCTTTAGTCCTACGCGCTCAATATGAACCAATGAATCAATGCGTATAAAATTTATCAAAGTAATTTGCATTCTTAGAGAAGTCAATCAATTCTCCAAAAACCATGAACTGTGTCAAGAGAGAACAGTTAATTCAAACAGAATCTATAATTCTAACAGTCATACCTAACGAGTCTGTATCACTAGCCATAAAAGCTTAGCTGCCGCAGCAACTCTAGACAAGTAACCTTTTTTCATATTAGTGCGTAGGGAAAAGTGATCGAGAAGAAATGGTAAATTGATATCTTATTTTTAATATTTACGTTTCAATCCCATTTGAAAATGCGTCTTAAAAATATCGTTCTTACATCAAATATCTAAATTAAACAAACCTCATTTTGTTATTCATGGATAAAATATTTTCCAGCTTAGTTTCAAATCTACTAAATGAAATATACTTCAAAATTATTTTTAATATTATTTAATATTTAAAAGATTGCATTTTGAATTTTACATCTTAACTGTGAACATTTCTCTTTAAATTTGGAGATTTCATTTGATTGTGCAATGCTGTATCTTTTCTAAATTGAAAATTTTGAAATGTTAGTCTGGTGAGAAACTGGTGTGACTTGTTTCAAGGAATCAAATTACGAAAATAATATGACGACACTGAGATATTTTGGTATTTACTTTTATTCCACTTAACAGCAAATCAGTAAAATATTGAAGTTTTGTTATTGCGTTTACTTGTATTAAAAATCGTATCTACCTCATCCACCCTCAAATATAGCACAACATCTGGTAACGACGGTGACAGCAGGCACTTCACGTCTAACCAGCCGCTCACGATGTTCTATCAATCGGATCACTGTGTCACTAAATCTTTCTTCGTCAGAGTAACTCCATAGACGTTCAGCGGCCGCTGCAGCTCGAGGCCAGAGTCGTGTATCAAGCGCTAGATCGTCTACGAACTCTTCCCACAATACAACTTCACCATATAGCACCCGCGCTTCTTCACCATTCGTAGGTATCTTGACATCATATACCTTCCTCCAAGAGGAATAACCCGTTCCTTCCTCAAAGCCACGGTTGAGGTACCAAACATTTTCATATGTGACAATGATATTGTACCCTGACACCAAAGGTTTTTCGGAATTTGAATTTTCATTATCCACGGTTGTTTGAATAATGTGTCTCTTCTTGTCGATATATTCTTCAATAAATACCGGTGATGTAATAAGGGAGTCTCAGAGGATGATATTTTGTTTGTTCATTACTATTATATCTCTCCCGTCACGTTTTTTCTGTTCTACATTTTTGAAATGCTTCGTCAAAGGTGTTTCGTTGCGATTTATGGAAATCAGCTAATTTCTGAGCGTAACCTGGTGTTGACATAGTCATATCACTAAGAGAATAATTCCAGCACGAGAATTTCCCAGACTTCATTCCAAGATGCATATGATCGCTCAGGGACAGATCCTCAAGAACTTCGTGGTAAACGTCCTTCAGTACTCGAAAAACATTAGGGTTGTCAGGATTGAGATGTCCGCAAGGGGAATATTTGCAGTATATTTCCCGATACTGTTCATTACGGCAAAGCACCAACTCCCCCAAATCATATCCTGGTCCCTATTGCCAGCCTTTATCGGAGTGGAACGGCGCAGAAATCTCCACCAATCAGCGCACGCATCGATGTTTCGCGTAGTCGGATAGTTGATTGATTGGATTCTCCTGTGTATATTTGGGTAGAATAAAACGACCCGTACTTCGCCATTTGTGGAACACTTTCCAGTCGCAATGGAAAACTGGCCGCATCAGAGGCGTACCAATGAAGAACGTTCATGTTGGTAGCTGCCATGGCATCTATATTGCGACGAATAGCTTCTTTGGATAACCAATGCTTACCAGTATCCAGAAGCAACCCGCGATGTCGGTATACAGGCTCATCGATTATGTGAGCTTCCACAATCACCACGGGTGCGTCAAAGTCACCAACATTATTGCTACAAGCCGTCAACTGCGACAGCGTCTCCAATGCATGGCGAGCACCGTACACGGTCATCGCTTTCACAATTGCTCGCACAATATCACCGGTGTTTGATACACTAAGCTCGTAGGACTCATTGGTTGTTGAGTACAACGTGGTAGAGGGGTCGATCACGCATATGTCCAGTAAAAGCATCGCAGATTTGTCCTGATTAGGAGGCATTGTTGGGACTTGGCATTCCAGTGAAAGTGTCTGCGAAAATAACTCTGTCACCTCTTTTAAGAATTTCACTCCATCTTCTCCGCGATCGCATGTAGCATTTAAACGCATACGTTGGGGGTGAAAAGGCAGTAACGTGGAATTGAATTTCGTGGAATCCGTGGGCTTCGGCCAGAGTGCCCCGCCCGCACCACACTTCAAACTACACATGTGCAGTGTAAGAGGAAAAGCTATGAATTCGCTTCCTACCCGCTGTCTCTTGCATCGGTTTTTTTCGCATCTTCACTCCCACCATTCATCGTGTAATGGCGCGTTCTTCACAAAGTCACTGCGCTCTTCTCGGGGAAGTTGAGCGCTGACTCTCACTGTTATTAGGAGCACTATTAAAACGAGATGGAGAACCAACATGATACCTAATGATCATGAGAAAACACATGGACTCAGTACAATTGGAATCACTTAGGGACAATCATTTTAGTAATAGTCACTGTGTAGCGATTACAATGTAGTTTCGAAAATAAAGTGAGGGAATAGGTTCAGTTTATCTGAAAATTTTCATGCCTGGAATATATAATGAAGTACGATAGTCTGCAGTTATCTTCGGTACATGGAGGTCCACTGGAGTAAGGTCGAAGTATTTACAGAATAAAATACTTTTTCATTTAAAAATAAGTTAAATGCATCAGAAAAAAACCTACTTCACTTTTATAAAAATAACATTTTAACCACATTTAATAATATGTTATCATTTCTGAAGTTGAACTAAGCAGAGAACACCACAAAAAGAAAAACACCAAACTATTTTATTCACACTACCTTAAATTAACTGCACCGCACAACCATCTTGAGAACCCACTCGTGAGAACACAGACGTCGCAACTAGTAAGAAGAGATGAATCTACGTGTGCACTAGTCAGTTTGTACGAGTCATAGAGAAATGGTTGAAAATTTCCACACAATCTGCGTCCAGTCTGGTGTTTACCGCACGAGACAGCGGAATTTCATTTACCGTTGCATTCTATGGTACTTTTAACGTACTCTTGACTTGAAAATTTTCGGAAATGTGGAATTATTCTCTCACTTTATCAACGTAACCAGATTGTCACTACTCACTGACTGTTTCTTAGCATGTAATGAACGATCTGAACAACTCTACTAATCACAAATACGAAACTTGAGGTTAGGTTTTTCGATTTTAGTGATTCATCATTCTTTTCGGTTCATTCCGAAGATTTCAGGACGGTTTGTCATTGTTACAAATGATAAGTTTCGGTCAAGTGATAATAGCGACGAGCCAGGAATCGAACCCAGGATCATTTCTTTGATCGCAGGGGTGTTAACCACTACACCACCTGTTCGCCTTACACAACTATACCTCGAGTCCTACTGTATTTCCAGACCTATTGGCGTACAAATCGGGTACAGTTCTGGAAGGCCAACGGATTATGTGGTTAACAATTCTGCGATTAAAACAGGAGTCCCAGGTTCGAATTCCGTCTTGTCGCCATTTTCACCTAACCGTACGTTATCATATATCTTTTCTCCGTGAAGATACACGGAAGAAATATATTCATTCTACAAATCATGTTTCAAAGAGAAAGATTCAAATATTAATATTATATTGACATAAAAACACAATAAAACACTTAAATGTAAATTTTCAATATAGTCTTTTTTACCATAATTTCTGTTATGATGAATTTCAGTTATAAGAAATAATATTTAACTTCAGAATAATTTGAAACAAACGACACATTCTCTGTAAAAAGCATTTGGACCACTATTCATCACAACATGGATGTTCGCTTTTAAAAATTTCTCATTAGCAACATTTGCTATATTTCCTTCCTTTCTTGAAGATCATTGTAGGATGTCTTGACTATAGAAATTAACGCTAAAATAAATGACACGATTTGAAATGAATTGAAAATAGCAATGAATGCATATACTTTATCATTTTAACTCTAATTACGCAGCCACTCCAATTACCTTGTTCAAAGTAATGTTGAATTTGATTTTGTTCGTAATATTGAAATTAAAATACTATTCAGAACTTTCTTGAGTATTAGAATACGTATCTCGTTGTTTTAGAATACGTATCTCGTATAAATATGATACAGAAATGTCGAGATAATGAAGGAGTCACTTCTAACTTCATGTGTATTGTGGTAAAATTAATTAAACTTATAACGTCTTAATCCTATAGTTTCAAATGGTTTATAGTTACTGTTTTCTTACTTCTTTATCATCAATTTACAACTCCTGTTAAACTGGTATATTATATTTTGTCTTATCTGAAAATACACATTACGAAAATAATATTTCTGATAGATATTTACTACGGAATAAAACAAATATTCATTACATTAACTTGTCATTTGCTGGGAATATAAAACACGTGCTTCCTTTAATTATATTTCTTATAGCCCCATCCTGGCCCGGGTTTTTCTGCCCCATCCTGGCCCGGGTTTTTCTCCGGTTTTCCTTCGGGTAGAGGCGGATTTATCATACAGGTTCTCTAGGCTTTGTCTAGGGGCGGGTCTATTGTAACAATAAATCGTGAATTTAGTGTTATTTCAATTTTTAAGCACTATACTCAGAATAATCTATAGTTCGATAATAACTTACATGTAATTTTTTGCTTAAAATTACAAACATATTGACATTCTATTAGTATTATAACTCGCAGCTAACTTTTTATCTTATCTAGGAATTTTTGCTGAATTTTTTGAATCCGCCTCTGCCTTAGGGCCCTTGATCGGAATTGATGGGATGGTCCCTTGCTTGCTTCCGGAGAGTAAATTAGTTTTTTTTCCCTCCACGTGGTCATACGCAGTTTGTACTGTTTTTTGACAATAAATTTATTTATTTATTATTTATTTATCTTATACAGAAGTAAAAAAATCATGTTATTAGTAGCTTGATATTTGTACGTGTGTTGTTTCTTATTTTAGAATTTTTTAGCGAAAGCTATCATTCGGCTTACATTAACTCCTTTATCGTATTTTAAAAATTCAGTTTCGTGACATTTCTTTACTGCAACGATAATTAATTATCTTAATTACTCAATCTCATTTTCTTATTTTCTACCTTGACTGTACATTTCGTTATTTTAAACAATGAAAAATCGTTCTTTTGGTGAGAACAAAAACCCTTCCTGATTACCCGGCATTGCTCGGAATTTTTCTTAGACTAATCTTCTTTTACTCAGGAAAAATAAAATCTACCTATGTTGTAAAATCAAAATTCTTTTATTTACTGATTTTTTAAAACATGAACAGCATCCTTCATTTTCAAATACATTTTTTATTCAAATTAAAACAAAACTTGACTTTATACATTACACCATCTCAAGGAAACCATGCCAGTCGAATTATTGCTTCCGAGACATGACGCGCAGCAGCATTTCATTTCAAAATTCTTGCAAAATCTAAACTATTCGTTGTTATTTTACGATTTAAAAACATTTCTTATCTTCGTTAAATGTACAAACAAATAATCTACTAAATTGAATGATGAATGTTTTTCCCTCTGAAATTACTCTCTTAAATTGAAGTATTTTAATCATTTTTAATGACGTTTTACTCATAATTTAGGTTACTTTTTGTACATAGACATATACTATCTTGGACCTTTTTCTTAGAAATTTTTGGGGCAAACAATATTGCCTTTCATGATCACCTAACACAGTCCGTTTAGGCAGCGTAATCGAATATAACCCTCTTTTCTTCCATTTTATCGACATATTTTGTTAAAATCCATTTCTATCTTTCGTTTGACTCACTTTTAAAATAAAATGGTGTCTTGTTGCCAAATTTCATCACGACCAGTTCTGAGGCTTAGTCGTGATTAGGTAGCAGAGAGACAGACACACTTTCGTGTTACGCATTTATATATGACTACGGATATCTGATTGGTATTATTTCGAAATTCATCACAATAAGAAGGGATGTATTAGGTAGGAAGTAGGAAAAAAAAGGAAAATGGATAGAAGGTTGTTTTTTCATTCTTCAAGAGGAGAGTCAATAAATATCAGTTTACGTTTATTTCACATCACTAATGAACATTTTAAACATAGTCCGTTCTTATTTATTTTTTTATAATCACAATATTGTTTCGATTATACCAAAGCCAAATACCGAAGTCAAAGTTTCTTGTCATCATCTGCATGCAGAACTTACTCTAAAACGTTTCTTAAAACATTTCGTTGATACCTTGTTTATGTTTAAAATAGTAAAGGTGAGATAGCTTATAATAAATAATGAAAAAGTCACGACATTTTATTAATGAATTTTATAAATATATAAAGAATCTTAAATCGATTGCTATTCACTGTTGGTCATCAAAATACTTAACCGTATATGAACAATACATATTTAGTGTGATATTGAATTATATATTAATTGTGAATTATATATGATATTGAGTTAAATATTATGTTATTTGATTCATGCTTTGTTTTAAGTATACTGTATCATTTATATTTCACCCGACAAGGTCGCAAACCAGTGACGAAATGTTTCGATTGAACTATATTTTAGTCTGAAAAAGGTCGTTCAAGTTAATAAGTTAATAATATAATTATTACCATCGGAAAACAATTTTGTTTCGTTGATTACTATTCAAAGAAAGATAATACAGATCAACGCTTCATGAAAAGTTAAGTATGCTCGACTGTCATCATCAAAGCGTCCATGTGGTGAACCTCTAATCGAACTTGCAAATCCTATACATGTGGTGTACACCACTGGCGTCCCACAGGTGTCAATAAAGCTTTATTTGATTCGCTCCACATCTACCAATAGGAGCGAAAGCTATTCACCACTCGATCGCGGAAGTGTGGAAAGCATTTGTGTCTCATACATTTTCTCCGTTCGTTTTTGGTTAGTGTGCTTGCCTTCTACCTCTGGATATGGAGGTTCAAACCACTATTGGTTCAAGTGTATTTCACGTGGCGAGTTTTCTCTGAATACTTTCCTTTCCCCTGTCATTCATCTTTCAACATAGTGTCATAAAACATAATCAACCACCCTCTCACAGTAAATCGTAACGGCGTATTCCATCTTACGTATGCTATGTTTCCATCGTCAGACATTCCATGTCTTTATTCTTTCCGTTTCCAAACAATACCTCATCATCAACCTACCATCTTTAACCCTTGCTTTGTATATGTTGTTAACATACTCTTCGAAGATGTTTTATTTCTCTTTACTATCTTATTAATCATGTTACGTCGAATGAAAATGGGAGATGGGACCGGGATTCGAACCCGGGACCTTGAGCTTTACGCGCTCATGCACCTACCGACTGCGCTATCCCGTTCGCCTCTCGGGCCCGTCTACCAGTCTCATTCAACTTGTGAAACCCAAAGACCTCTGAGGTGGTCTCGTAGAGACTAAACTCCTCATCTGAGGCGACTCCCTTTGGGTTTCACAAGTTGAATGAGAATGGTAGACGGGCCCGAGAGGCGAACGGGATGGCGCAGTCGGTAGGCGCATGAGCGCGTAAAGCTCAAGGTCCCGGGTTCGAATCCCGGTCCCATCTCCCATTTTCATTCGACGTAACATGATTAATCTGTTACCTGGCGGTGAGGTTCACCGCAATCTAAGAGATTTCTATCTTTACTATCTATTCAAAAACCATAGGTTTTAATCTGTTATTGTCATTCGATTCAAATATCTTGTTCTCTTTACCCCATATAACTCACAACTGTAGCCGACTGATTCTTCGCCATCCCCACACATACACTCTCCTGATCTCACTAAATTAAACCTCTCCAAATACTGATTCATATTACCATGTCCAGTTAACACTTGGATCATGCTATTACTCGACATAAGCCATTTCTTATACTAGGTTGCGTATTGCACATTCTCAATGAATTTATATTTTTCTAATGCGAGTATAGTTCTTTACAAAGTACCACACGTGCCATTAATTATAACTTGTATTGAATTATTCATGGTTTAAGTAAAATTAAAAAAAAATTAAGGTCACACACGTAACATCCGCTTTAGAGATGAGTGGCAGGAAGGAAATCTGAATTTCTCTTAATTTCTTCTGCAATTAGCATCCTTTATATAATAAAAATAAATAAATAATTAAAGGTTTACGACCTTATAATGGAAGAAGACTATATACTTTGTGATATCAAGAACACAATAGTTGGACTTCAGCCGTCGTCAGGTGCTAAAATTTCAACCAGAAACAACAAAAAAAACAATTAACATGAACATAAACATAAACAAAATATGTTTATAAAAAGTATAAACTATAAATGCTTATTTGATAAATTTATTGTCAAATAAATTTATTTAATAAAATTAATTGTTTAATAAAATTATTTGTTTACTAAAATTATTTCTTTAATAAAATTATTTGTTTAATAAAATTATTTGTTTAATCAAATTATTTGTTTAATCAAATTATTTGTTTAATAAAATTATTTGTTTAATAAAATTATTGTTTCGTTCTGTTTCTTGTTGTAATTTGTAGCATCGGACGACGACTTTAACATTTAGTCGAAATATTGTGTACTTTATAGTACAAAATTATATCGACCATTATAAGATCATTAATCTTTAATTGTTTATTTATTTATTCGCAATTTACTTGCTACGAAGACACAGGCAACACCTTGTATAAAATAGATTAAGTTATAGAAATATACTACATATGTGTCCCATATTCTTAATGCTAAAACATGTATTTTTTATTTCTTGCTCTGCTTTGAAGGTAATCTAACTTCTTCTCAAAATTTGATATTTATGTGACCAAGAAGTACCACGAATGTTGTAAGTTCATATAAAATACTTATATAAACTATAAGTATTTAAAATTAATGTAAGTTTTTATAAAGGATAAAAAAAATATTGTAAAAGAGAAGGAAACGAACCTTTTTTAATAGAATCGCAGGTCTCGTTTACTTATGTGACACCCTATGCTCCACCAGTAACACAAAATATTAATATCGCTGCAAACACAATTAATATTTATTATTAGTAATACCGCTGCAAAACCGCAGCATTTCAAACAAATTTGTAGTCATTAAACAAATAATTATACTCTATTGAAATTTATCGACTTCTAAGAACACGGTGTATCGCTGAAACTCACAATGTTTAAATGTTTCCCTGCGTGCTCTAGAGGGTGTAATGTAGTTTCTATCAAAGCTACGTAAATTTGTACACAACAAAATTCGAAAGTAAAATGATGTGCTTTCGCAGAGGGTAATCATTGTGTCAGGTCCTACTTCCGGAGGATCGATGTGGGTCGGAAGGACAACACGACCGGAGGGTATGAAGGGCCAAAATGAGGTTCCTCGTAACCGGGGATGAGAATGACGGAGACCCGCATGCAAAGTTGTTCCTGAGAGCGTAACTAGAATGTAACGTGGCCCAGGAAGTCTCCGTTCCTCACTCGACGTGACCAACCCCCGTCTCTTAAGGGTGGATCTCTGGAAACTTGAGTCGTTGAAGAGGATGTTTGAGTTGGAATGGACGGACCCTTATGAAGGCGAAATCCCGTACGGTCCTCACACTATTTGTTGGCAAAGAATAGCTATCGTCCTTTAACGGAGCAGTACGGTTCGAGAAGCGGGGCCTGCAAATCTAATAAAGAGAGATATATGGTGGTCTTCTAATTACATAATCCTGTCGCCGTGGGGAATGATTGTCATTATTCGTAAAGTAAGCATTTCTTGGTTTTACTACACCACTTACCATAATTCTATGATCACGGACTGACGTATATCTATCAGAACCTACTTAGAGTTCAAACTGACTTGAATGTCACCCTTTAAACAGCAGCGAACCTACGTGGGACGAGGACAAGGATATTACCAAAGAGGGGGGAGGACGTTCTCTCCTTATGACCTAAAATATACTGAACAATGAAAAATCCCTTTTATTAAATTTATAAATAAATAAATTTATTCTCAAAAAGCAGTACAAACTGCGTATGACCACGTGGAGGAGAAGCAACTAATTTACTCTCCGGAAGCAAGCAAGGGACCATCCCATCAGTTGTCCTATATATATANTCTGGTGTTCGAGCAACAAACAAAACACTTTTTTATTAATAATAATTCTAAATTAATTGATACACATAACACTGGTAAATGGTCACAATACTACACATTACTTCGCCTACTGCGCTCTTGGAACGTCTCATTGAAAGTCTTTTTACATGGTACTCACCATATCTTCTTGATTGTGGGCTCCTCTGTTCATTACCCTCTCCACACAATTAAACACTTTACCTCTTGCACTCGGCCTGCTGACATTTATATAACAATTTGTGATTTACAAGGCCCAAAATAACATTAACAAATCCCCTCTACACTATTACACACTACCCAAGATGTCTCGTGATGTCGGACTGGATGAAGACATGGCCACTTTTGTGTTCCTGGTATGGACTCTCGTTCCTCGTGCCTCGCTAATGTTCGTTCTCTCTCTTCTGCCTAAGCGATTTTCCCCATTCCATTAACTTCCTATGTCTGTCTCGTTTCAGAGTTTCCCGACTCACTTCGTAGTAATTTGTTATTTCGTCCTTTGCAACATTTACTGTTATTATTTGTTCACTGTATTAATGCGCTTAGCATGTCCTCTGACGGATCACAGTGTAACTTATTTTCTATTATCTATGCAACGACGATGCCTTCTCTGGCTTACTAATTTGTTGAAGTGACCGTTGACGGCTCATTAACCCCTAAAACGCTAATTACTGGACCGATTCGAGTCCCTTACTCGTCTGTTCGAACTTTTTCAGTGCACGAGTCCCATTTGTCCTTTTCAATCACACGATTCTCTCCTGCACACAAGACAACTTCATGTACGCGATTGTGTTCATGGGCTAATTAGTTGCTATTAATGTTCGCACTTTTCACGCTCTGATCTATGCATTAATTGCATCGAGTATCAGTGGTGATTGTTTCCTGATTCTTTTCGGAAAGCCTCACTTGAGCCTTACTATCACCGCACTGCTCTCACTACGAACATGCGTTCATCACAAATTTCTACGTGCGATCACTGACGCGTCTTTACACCAAAAATTTTCAGTCAGTTTATCAAAAAGAACTTTCTCGAAATTTTTCACTGTCTCATCAGAAAAAAATAATACTTTTCAAATTTCTGCACCGTCTCGATAAACAAACTCTCTCAAAATTTTCCACTTCTCGCTCAACAAAAATAAACTCTCGCAATTTTTTTCACCGTCTCATCCCTGTGCTTCTGTGCCCTATTTTTTATAGACAATTCGCGTCACGTGACGTTCCCCTTCCTATCATTCCTTCCTTCTACTACAAACCCTTGGTTCTTTTCCCCCTCTTAATTTTAAATGGAAGTTTCCGAAAAGATGTTAGTTGCTTTTTCATGTTGCCAATCACACGATTTAGCTCCTCCCACCGTGGTTTTCTTTGGTAGTTCCCACTCTCTCTACTTCCAAGACTTTTACAGCTAGACGAAGGTCTGTCGGCCAATTTGTTATTTGTACTCTGCACATCTGCTCTGTGCGGCATGCTTCGTAGATCCCATCTTTTATGGTCTTATGACTAGGCGACGCGGTACCCTCCCCGTCTGACATCACCAATTTTTGCTTCCACTCGTCCCGACCGTCGGCCCTCCTTTTGAACCCAAATCTTTTGAATTTCGCCATCGTGTATTTTTGCTGAACCCATAGCCCCAAAATTTCACATTTCAATATCTTTTCTACCCTTGGCGATCCATGTCCCAAGAGACATGTGCCGTGAGCCTTCTGGTCGTTTGTCGCAAACGTACACCCACGTTGCTTTGGGAAATAATATTCCCTGACATCCGCTCTTTTTTTCGGAGCTCTCTTTTGTACTGAATATCGACGCTCGTTTTTCTAAAGATTCAAGTTCAAACTTGTCTGTCTCTGAACATGTGTTCTGATCGCTATTCCTTTTGATTTTTT
>NNCF01126281.1:741334-783083 GCA_002313205.1 Laupala kohalensis
AGAGAGAGAGAGGGGGGAGATTACATTCACACTATAACCAACTCAAGGCTGCGTTCCTCTGTGTGTTAATGTATTAGTGTGTCTTTGAGGGGAGGGGAGACAGGATCATAACGTGGAAGAAGTCTTCAAAAATCATTAATGCACGTTAATCTGGCCATGAATATACTCTAATTTTTTAAGTAGTGAACAGAATAAGATAAAGAAATAGACTTTATTATTAAAAAATCAGTTGCAAACTTCGAATGACCACGTGGCGAAACTGAGTTACTCTTAGGAAAAATGCAATGGCATTCTCGTCCATGGAAAATCCACCACTACCTGAAGTAAAACCGGAGAAAAATCCGAGCCAGGATGGGTTTTCAGAGATAATGTACACAACCGTGCTGAGGATGCTTACAGTTAGAAATAAACTTTTAAAAACGACAAGGATCTAAAACAACATGCATGAAAAAAGAAATTTTATCAATATCTAGATAAATAAAAGTTTTGATGAAGATTAAGAGAAATTGACGCCAGTTACATCATCTGGAAATAGTTGTGCTTATTATTAAATACAACTCATTTTTATACACTGTGGAGCGTTGTATTTGCACCTGTTGGCATGCTAACATGTTTATATACGGTCTGGATATGTGAGTCTCCGAAGAGACTTCTGCCACTCAAGAGTAAGCACTCCAGAGTCTTTGAAACAGGATGGGATTTTTAACATCCAAAAAAGAACCATAAATGTTTTGTAGAGGTAAGGCGATGCAATCAGAGCCAAAAATCATCAGCAAATCCTGAGCTAATTCCGCCAGTGCAACCATCCACCTAATAACGAACGGAAATAACGTATTGACGTCTGTAGATTACTTACAGGGCGTGCTTTGATAAGGTTACTATTCCCTGAGAAATTATACCTACGCTTGAGTTGATACTGTTCCCATGACTTCACACATTTTTGGTTTCGAATTTTGTGCACAAATAATTGCTATTAAATCCCCATTGATATCTGTAAGTGTATGTATGTATGTAGGTAGGTAGGTGTGTATGTTGAAAATGATCGTTCAATTATTGTCTCGTACATACGTCATCTTCTCATGTAACAATTCTTATGGATAGTCTCCTATGTTTGATTTTTATTTGTCTGTGTAAGTACAAATTCACTATTTTTTTGCAGTGAGAATGAATGTATTTTTGTAATAGCTTATCAGATTGAATATGCTAATTACATCGTGTGTTTTGGTACGAAACCGAAGGTTTTTGATAAGGATTTTCATTACTTGTAATACACTTAATAGCGTTTAATTTTACACTATTTTCCAGAAAATTTGTCGTCTTGTGTACTAAAAATTAAATTGTTTTCATCAGAATCCGAAATTTTCAATTTACCAATTCATCTCTCACATATATTGCTGCACAAAGAATTACTCACCACGTTCCAGGATCCCATCATGAGAGAAGTAATAATTGATTATAAAGATATGATAAAGTTTTGCTTTGTATCTTCACATATATTTTACCTTGAACTAGATGACTCATAAAAATCTTGTAATAATATATCTGAAGAATGAGAAGATCGTTCACAAATTCAGATGATCAGTGACAAATAATGACCGGTGATGACAATTAAGATCTGAACGTGAGTTACCGGTGGTGAATATGAAATTCCGAACCAAAACTACGACCTCGTTTTTCCTCATTCAATTGAAAACCCCTCATATGTTTTGTGTTACGTGTTCCAGATATTAGTCCACACTCTTAGAGAGAGTTTGGGAACATCCTTAGAGATTTGATATATGGTTTCGCCCCTAGATGCAGAAGAAGCGGAGCGTACACGATGTATTGGTATGTTTTACCCAAGTTGGCAACATTGCGGTACTCCACCGCGGAAAGGAAGGACTGCATGGGTGGGGGAAGGATAGCTCACAGCTGAGCTTTCATGCGCTACGCGATAGGAGGATGTCGTCTGCGTAAACTTCGCACCTCACTGTCACGAGAGAGAGAGAGAGAGAGAGAGCAAGGGAGCCGGAACATTCCAGAAACGTTCCTGGAATTAATTTTACGTCAAGCAGCAGCAGAAGCGAGATGAGGAGTGAGAAAGGATGGGGGGAGGGGAAACCCCTGGAGGAAAGTTCCCTGTCGCCGTTTGCGAATGGGGTCTTGGATGAGGGAGGAGGAACCATGCATCGCTGACATGATTGTTTAAGAGAAGAACGACGACTGTGCTTCTTGACAGACTTAACTCTTCGCGGCGAATTCTGAGATGATGACGTGGAAGATCTCTTCACTTTCTTAGCCTTCACTTGCTGGAAGTATTTTGGTACCGAAAGGGAGAAATGATGTGTGGAGCAGACCCGCGTCAGGGAATTGTTTCGGGGGATACCTAAATTTCACGCCAAAACTTAAGCGATGTAAAATATCAATTTATCTATCATCAAAATATTTTAATATTTTCAAAAGTTTAATTCACTTCTAATTAATAATTAAAAATAAGAATAACAAATATTTTATTCCATATTTAAAAACATTACAACGAAATATGTAAACAACTGGGGTCATTTGGGGTTAAGTCTAGGTGGAAGTGATGTACAGTTGCGGAAGACGAACGGGTGGTGTAGTAGTTAGCACACCTGCGATCATTGCAGGAGTCCCGGATTCGATTCCGGAAAATCTTAAATAAACAACATTTATGTAGAGTGTATTTGTGCATACCATGGTAATGATAATTATAACTTACGTTACGTTAGCAGTACATTCAGATTTCTTTAAACTTCATTCTATCATTAGCTTCAGCGATTTATTCAATTCATTTGCTCTTGTGACGGTATTGTGTTCTTCCTTCATTAAGCGTGTGGAACAAATGTTACCTTGTTTATTAGATTGTTGTGTTATTACCTCGTATTCTTTTAAAGCAAATACTTGTAAATTCTTTTAAAGCAAATACAGAAAGTGTTGTGGGTCCTGTGTATAATTATGACTGCAATGTTTATACTCTCCATTATTGCTTGGGTGGGCAGCCAGCTAGGGTTTTTTTCCACTTCAAAATAAAGTCTTTTGGATGATACAAATAAAATAATAGAAAAACAATGTTTGCCTTAATCTAAATTCTCTTTTTTTTTTCACGTAAATTATGACCAAATATCCAAGTTTATCGCAATATCAATGGTCAAAATCTATTAACTGAGCCACTTTTCTCAATTACTAATATTTCCAATCATTCATAATTCGCTATTTATAACAATAAGTATAACACCAAAATTTGGAAGGCAGAGGATTATTAGAAACAAAATTGAGCCTAAGAAAAAATATAAAAAGCAAATACTCGGTTTTGTGACTACTATTAGTATTTATTCAGGTACTACTTAAATTCGTAGAAGTTGGTAATTCTTGTTAGGTAGCCAT
The DNA here is from genome assembly GCA_002313205.1 of Laupala kohalensis. Taxonomy (NCBI): domain Eukaryota; kingdom Metazoa; phylum Arthropoda; class Insecta; order Orthoptera; family Trigonidiidae; genus Laupala; species Laupala kohalensis. Next base: position 744,719 of record NNCF01126281.1, read on the forward strand.
TTTGCATTGTTTTCGGTAAAATTACATGACTTGGAGTATAAGTCGATCCCGTGCAAATAGCTGAAGTAGCACTACGAAGAGGGAAGCGTCTGCAAGTTCCGAGGCGTTATCCTCCTTTGCGAAATGTGTTTCGTCAGCACTCCACAAGCGACTGAACTCGACCGTCTTATAGTCGTTTCGCGTTAACAGGTCCAGGAAGAATGGACACCTCGAGGGTCGAATGGGACGCATTCGACTATCGATTACTCGCCTGCCTTCTGTTGGTTACGATCGATTTAACGTTTACTACCCTGCTTGTTTGAAATTCCTATGCACCCGTTTCATTTACAGCGTATGTGAAACGGTTATTAACTGCTTTACGTAGTCTAGGTCGATACTTAACAAAAGGAAATCGCTGTAATTTACGAGTTAAATGTTTTCAATTCGAGGAAAATTATGTACATTTAATTATTTCACAATTTGTATTTTATTACAAATATTTATTTCATGTGTAATTTTAAAATGTGCCGGTCTTTAATTTCAGATCGTAATGTGGCTTCTGCGTACAATTAGCTGAGAACGAGAAAACTTTCACATCAATGTTTCTACTGCTAAAGATACACTACCTACACATTACTCATTTACTATACATTACCTACACATTACTCATCCTGGCCCGGGTTTTTCTCCGGTTTTCCTTCGGGTAGAGGCGGATTTCTTATACAGGTTCTCTAGGCTTTGTCTAGGGGCGTGTTTATTGTAACAATAAATCGTGAATTTAGTGTTATTTCAATTCTTATGATTTTTAAACACTATACTCAGAATAATCTATAGTTCGATAATAACTTGTACATGTAATTTTTTTGCTTAAAATTACAAACATATTGACATTCTATTAGTATTATAACTCGCAGCCAACTTTTTATCTTATCTAGGAACTTTTGCTGAAATTTTTGAATCCGCCTCTGCCTTAGGGCCCTTGATCGGAATTGATGGGATGGTCCCTTGCTTGCTTCCGGAGAGTAAATTAGTTTTTTTCCCTCCACGTGGTCATACGCAGTTTGTACTGTTTTTTGACAATAAATTTATTTATTTATTTATGGCTAATGCAACAATAAATTTATTGTCAGAAATGCAGTTCCAAACTGCGTATGACCACATGGAGGACAATGAACTAATTTATTTTTCGGAAGCAAGCAAGGGACCGTCCCATCAATTCCGATCAAAGGTCTTAAGGCGGAGTCGGATTTAACATTTCAACACACTTATAAGATAAGAACAAAAATAGTTCAGTAAGTGTTAAAATATTAACAGAATACGAACAAATATGTATTAATAAAACACACACACAAAAATTATTTCACACGTATGTATTATTATCAAACTACATATTATTTGGACAATATTGCGTGTAAATAACGACTATTAAAATAACTCTGAATTCGAGATTAATTATATCAGTACACTGCCGCACCTGGGCGAGTGGCAAATGCGGTGGAATATTCAACGGGATGTACGGGTATATTTTAAAATTAAATGTTAACGGTGTTGTTTTACACGATTTGTTTCTCATACAACTGCTCGATAGATTTCGATAAAAAGCGGCAAGTAGAGATCTGAAGTAAATGCAATCTAGTATTCTGTTAGTAACAAGTTAATAAGTATTTTTTAAATATTTTATTCTAGTTTTGAGTCACTATACTATACAGTTCGGGAGATTCATTTTAGGGAACTTTTTTTTTTTTTTTTTGACAAAACGTGTATTTCACGTAAATAATTCCAACAGTCGCAATTTATTTATTAAGTATATAAAGTATATATTCTCTGTATTGTTTTTCTGCTCCATTATATCAAATATAATATGAGAACCACTGTTCGAGCTTTCTCCTCAATTAATTGGTGTCAGAAATAATTTATTCTAAATTTGTGATATATCGTAGAGAATTTTATAGAGAGTATAATCCATTCGCAAGGGGCGTTCGCTCTTTGTCGCCCCCCACGAAGGACGTCTCCGTGAAGCAGCCCTTCGGTCGCATGCGAAAATCCATTCTCCCGCCACAACGGGTCCTCGCTTCTTTTGTGCGTCATGTGATGTATAGAGTCGTCTCCTTCTATATTGACTCCGATCTCAGCCTCTAGAGCTAGACTACTCTCTCCGTTGGAAGGGCAGACCGAATGCGGATCGCTGCTTGTTGACGCAGACCCAACAGCTCTTAAAGATGGGCTCGTCAGTGTTATAGAGACGACTTGCACTATTGCTTCTCTCAGTAGACTTATACGGAGATTATTACTCGATTGTTGGATTATAACTGACGAGTAAAACTACCCGGAGTTGCCCGGGATTTGAGAAGAAACTTTAAAACAAAAATTTCTGGACATTCTGGTATTAAAAAAACACTTGTCAACAGGACTGGATTTCTTTTACTCATTTTGTCCAGCGTCACCCGGGGTACATTTATAATATTATAAATTTATATTTTATTCTATATTTCTCTATTTTGATATTAAATTTTCACTTTTGTTTATTCCAAAAATTTATTTTATTAATGTAGATTCGAAGTATTGTGTTCTTATTAGCTACATTTCTTCTGGGTTCGACATTCTTGACGCTAAATTATCTTACTGTTAAATTATCATTCGTATTACAATGTATGTGGACATTGCCCAATGGTCCAGTGGTAGCGTCCTTACTCTGAGAACGCATTTACCGGGGTTTAAATGCCGGTGCTACCAGAGATCTGAAGACGTCTTTGGAGTAGAACGCAAGAAAAGTAGCGTGTGTCATACATCTTTTGAAAATGTTGAAAGAGATGGTCAAGACTATGGACTGTAATAAATGAATACTAATAAAAATAATTAAAAGCTAAAAGTTTTTTTTTATTTACATACACCGCAAATTTCATAAAATATTTGAATGAAAATACATCGTAAAACATCTTTTAATTTTGATTTTTATAATGTCAAAATCGTTGTTGATGATTCCATTTAAGTTGGTAATTTTTTACCTAGAGTTTTGTCTTCTGTAATTCTCCGCACAGGGTGAATAACGTTCCATCACCATTTTGTAACACGCTTTAAAAAAAAAGAAAGATGTATCTATGTTTTCACTGAAATGAAACCTTTCTATCAGATGAAAATACGTCATCACGATCAAAGCAGATATGTATGCTACAAAATACGATGTTTATTGTAATTTCCGATCTATCATAGTATTCTCCGTCATTTCTATCTTCAACGCCCCTGCAACTGTCGTTGCGAGAGATCTCATCATCTGCACCCGTGAATAAACGCTTCTATAGAAGCATCACGCGAGACGGGCTCATTTTCTGCCTCAAAACCCGTCTTGAGCACTGACGCCAGCGCATTACCTTCAACACCGACGCAGGCGACGTCGCATGAGACTGTCTACCAAGTTCTGCAGCTGCGGCGAATTACTACAATTAGTTCGCTTCTCTCCTCACGCATTGGGATTCCCAACACATTTGAGGGGCGTTCGAAATTTTTGGTTTTGACTTATCAAATCTATTATTTGGCATTTCTGTTGCATGGTAATTGGCAAAAATAATCGATGAAATTATTCGAAATTCAAAGGACACTTTCTATTTTATTTCTTTTGTTTTGTGGTTAAGGCCATGAGGCCTGCTCTTCCATTGAACTGTTCGACTTGGGAAGGTGAGATGGTGGGAACTTATGGTACCGAACCGACACTTGCCTGGAGTAGTTGAGGGAAACCCCAGCTGAAAACCTCACCCAATTCGGTCGAGCAGGGTATGAACCCTCGCTCTCCCGCTCAGCGGGATCGTAGAAGCGAAGACGCTACCACTACACCACCGCTGTCGTGTCATTTCAGTTAAAATTTAAAGTCTGATTAATATTGATTGATTAAAAAATTAGAAAACTGTTAAAATTGTCTGCTAACCTGTGGATGTGAATCTAAACTCGGTGTTGACTATAAACTGTCCTCCAGAGTTCAATAGCGTAACGCGCGGCGAACAGTCCATTGGAGGTGTATTCTAAATGGCAGAATCGTAAAAACAAAATCGTATAAATGCTGTGAAGAACATTGTTTTCAAGTACATAACCTAAAAGTGAAACGAAAGCAAAAGAATTCAGAAGTCTTCGCAATGAGCTTCGTTTATTTATGTGCAATGTGTACGTTCCTTCCGCCTGGATTTTAAAATAATTAGTTTTTTTTTGTGCGGCTTTACGGCTCATGTCGACATGAAAGGTCATTGGAGCCCGAAAAAACTTGTACAGGTAGGGAAAAGGCAGTTACGCACTAGGAAGAGCCAACATGACTCCCTCCGCGTGTGGGACTCGTCGCATGATTCAACCCTACCCACTAAAAACCCTCCTGATCTACAACACACCAAAACATATCTCACAACATACATCAAATGGAGGGGGGGCTAAAATGAGGGGGAACATAACCTGAGGGCTGTCTCTTATACACATCTAGATGTGTATAAGAGACAGGAGCTAGNGAGAAAGGAAGGAGCATTCGTAATTAGTGAATTCGTAATTACCTACATATTAGCATGCAATACTGAAAACTGTGTTTTTGTAGGTTTTCTTGGTAATATTTAATTTTTGAACAAAATTGAAAATTTAATACCACGAAAGTAGAGAAATATGCATATGAATTGGGAATATTATATAAGAACCCCGGACAATGCTTGGCAAAATGAGCCAAAAATATCCAGACCTTTTACAGGTATATTAATACCCAATGAAGGATAATGTATATCAATTCTTAGTACAAATGTTGTTGTAATTTTATTTTTGTTTGTTTAGTGGCGCAAAAATATTTGTATTTTCATATTTTATTTGTGAATTATTTTAAAATGTTGAATGTCCAGTAAAGACTGTTTCTTTTTCGAATACGAGTCAACATGGTGCTAGTTTCTAAATACAAGAGAAATATTTGTAAGGTGTAAAAGTAAAGATTTTCACAGCCAGGAATAAAACAAATATTTCTAGTTTGAGGGAACTGCGGAAAAACTTCATAATGTACCTCGGTACCAAAATGTTCTTTAAGAAAAGGTTATTAACCCTTCAGAGGTCACGCGGATGATAATAGTCATAAATGCAAAGTATTCACCTGTTTCTTCTCAATGTTGTCATGGCAACACAGCATGCGTTCTGATAACAAACTTTAACATGTATTGCATCGCCTAAATGGATGTCTCAACTCCATCCTGCACCGTTTTCTTGGAATTCTGTAGCAATGAGTGTTGGATGCCACACATCATTCAATCGACGTACTTCGTATTTTAACGTTGTTGCGAAGTTTATTTTATGAACCACTAAAGTATAAAAATTGAATTTAGAGATAAGAATCACTTTCTGAGGGGTGATACATAAAAAATATTAAAAAGTTATTCATTATAATCGCAAATTATAACATGGACATCAGAAGTCATCCACGTAACCTCCGAGGCTCCATCCGGTTTTGACTTTTTTTGTAAATACTTTTAGTTGTTACAAAGTATTTAACGAGCAACGTGCGAGTGGAAAATTTAATTAGAGGAATTTCTTAGATACTTAAAGTATATATCAATATTAAAACAATGTATATTTCATTTAAATTTTTACTTTTAATATGGATGACTAATACCATCCGCGCGACTTCTCAGGATGTATTCATAAGTGCAACCACTGCAGGATTAAACTGCTGGGATGGTCTCTACGTGTAGCTTGCTCCTGAGTAAATTAATTTGCTGTCATCCATATGCTCATTAGCATTTTAAATTGCTTTATTGGTCATAAATATTTATTATTTACCCCTAATACAGGATGAAATGTAGGACAGATTATATTTTTTGCTGTTGGAAGCGAAGACTTCTACTACCCCACGAGTATATTATTTCAATGATAAAAAAAGTTAGAATTTTCTTCTTGGGTTTCTGAACAAGAAACATGTGTAGGGGACATCATCCCCGTTAGCAAGAGTCCGGGTTCTAATCCTGATCCGTCGCAATTTACATGTTGTTGATATCGCATCCCCTAAGCATATAAGTGACTCTCTGAACAGCTCCTAAACTTTCAACCTCCTAAATACGTGAATCGAATTTCCTCTCGTTTGATTGGAATGGGCGGTATCAGCAATTTATAAAAAATACACAAACACTAATACACAAAAAATAATATGTTAAATGTAAGATTAAATTAATTAATAACCTACGTAAAATGTAAGTTTAAGACTCAAAAATTTCTAAATCAACTTCTACTGGTGGTAACTAAAGCATTGGGATAGAAAATCCAGTAAAATACCAAGTTCGAGGAAAACGGCAGGAGAAAAGTAAATAAATAAATAAATAAATAAGTGTATTGACAAAGAAGCAGTATAAACTGCGTATGACCACGTGGAGGAAAAAGGACGTTATTTTTCTCCGGAAGCAAGCAAGGGACCATCCCATCAATTCCGATCAAGGACCCTAAGGCGGAGGCGAAGTTAACATTTCAACACTTTACTCCTACGATAAAAATACAAATAGTTCGTGTTACAATATTAATAGAATACCAACAAATTTGTATTTACTTTAACTTTCAAAAAATAATTCAGAAGTACGCATAATTATCAAGCTAAGGTATTTAAATAACACTAAATTCGAGATTTATTATTTTGGCAGGAGCCTATATATAAAAAAAATTCGCCTTTACCCGAAGGAAAACCGCAGAAAAACCCGGGAGAGTATGGGGCTACAGAACTAATGCACACAATCGTGTGCCAAGGTTGGATACATATAAAACTAAACTTATATGAATAATAAGACACAACACAAGCATGCAAGGAAATAGTTTTGGAATTGTTATTAGTTATTTTGGAAGCACAACAGTAATGGTCTGAGTTCCGTAGACTCCCGTGGGCAAGCAAGCACTGTCCTCAGTTCGGCTTTTCGCCTATCTCTGCACTAAGGGAGTTCGCAATATATCACTAAGCGGCTTTAACGCACGAATAACGTCTAAGATAGCCCTAAAACTGCTTAGAGTTCGGAGAAGAGGCAGATGAAGAGTATTGATGGAAAATTGATGATTAGAGTGAAGGTTTAAGGCAGAGAGGAAGTGGGAATGTGTAGCAGAAGATAGGGGTGAGGGAAATAGAGCCGGAACTGGACGAAAAAATACGATGCATAAAACAATTACAGCTCTCAAATCCTTTATTGGAATATTAACTCATAGTTCTCTGAAATACATTTTAACTTATAACATTGTTAACCTTTTGCACATTCTCGGTTATTTATAATTCCTCACTATTAAGTATATTTTATTTTAGTTGATTACCACGTATTCATTACAAATGTAAAAGTAAATTGTTATCCTTAAATATTTGTTACATGGGTGTACTTTCTTATCACCTGTTAGTCTTCGGTTCTCATGTTCATTGTACTGTTCGTGTATCATTAATTTTAATTTTACAAACCTAATTATTTTGTGTTTACTGCGTTTATAACGGTAAACAGGACTCTCTAAAATAGCAATAAAAAATGCTATTTTACTGCACCTCCACGCGAAATTCTACAAATGAAGTAAAACACACAAATTATATTGTCTGTACACATTACTGTAAAATATTTTTTTAGTCATTTTTTAGAATAAAAAATATTTAATAAAGATTATTTAATACAAATTTGTGTGCAATCATAAGTTCCTAGAGTATGTGTATAAAGAAGAGACGACCAAATACAAATGAAATTGACTCATGTGTTTCGTCAGAAATGATGTGCAGTGATCAGACGACGTACAACTATGAATATTCTCACGTGTCTCTACTCGATTATTACTTTATGAGCCTTCAACAAGAGTTTTGATTCGTCTGATAATGACTCACATAGGGATAGCAAACAGGAAAGGAAATAATAACTACCTAGCCTTATTATTCCCAATTCAAGTGGGGTCGGCGAATGGGAATGGATATGATGCTTGGTTTTTTTTCTGTACCTGGGGAATACTAGGGTGCCGGATGCCCTTCCTACCGCACCTCTCGTGAAGCGGTGATTATGAATGAAATGGGGGTGAATGATTATGAGCGAATGTTGTGGTGAAATTATAGGCAGGGGAAACGGGAGAAACAGGAAAGGAAATTGATACATGAATACCGAAAAAAAAATCTAACTACTTGAAAATAAATGGTGGAATATAAATACTAATTGTGGAAAAGCGAACGGAGATAGGTCTACGTTTCCACTTCAGGGAGGATTTAAAAAATCTAGGTAACTTTCTGCGGATTCTTTTAGATGTGAAGTTTACTTGTCAGGTTCAAATTGTAAAGACGTTTTGTGTGGAGGGTAATTTGTTGTAGAATTTTTGAGCGGATAGGAGAATGAAAGTTCTAACTAAGGCATTCTATATATGTAGGTTTCTGACGCTGACCCCCATATCGGACAGGTGTGAGTATGGGAGGGATCAATGATTTGTGAGGAAGACTGAAGTGTCAAGTAGGACAGGTGAGGATCGAATGTAGAATTGGGTATAGTTGGTGCATGCGTTGAGTAGCTAGCGCAAGGCGATTTATTTGTGGTCTCCATGTGAGACGTCTATAGAACATGACTCCAATATATTTAACAGTTTTCTTTGGCGTGAGCCAGGGTATTGGCATTGTAAGTGGGGGACGACGATTGGTGAACAATTTAGCGTTTTGTGCGATTTAAGAAGATTTTCCATTTTGCAACCCCGATTGCAATGAGATGTTCCTGAATGTCAGATATTGCATCATCAAAAATACGATTGGTGGAATATATAACTTAGACATCAGCGAAGAGTTTGGGATTTGTTGGGAAGTCGTGGGTAAAGATTGTGAATAAAGTGGGGACGAGCACCTTGATTGGTTCTGTGAACCGGTTGTTGGAGTTTTGCTGCGAAATGCTCACGTTCGTTCGTTTGTTTGTTTGTGGGGCTTTAGGGTTCGTCAACGTCAAGATCATTAGAGCCCTCCTGACGTTGGTGTTGCTTCAACGTTCTTTACTCAAAAGTGATTGTCTCGGAATGGCAATTTACTTCGATTGGAGTTCGCAAGCATGAAGACGTCATTGAAGCAATTGAAAGATACTTATTAAGGCAGTTCCAGAGTAGGTAGAATTAAATCACTAAACTATCTGAAATCGGTGTAAATAAACGTGTACTTATTTTGATTTCAACTTACATGTACTTATTGTGATTTGAACATACCTCATTGGTCATTCAAATGAAATAATTGCAATTATAATTCATGTTGTAATACACTGCGTCTTGCGGAGAAAAAATTTACTTTCAAGGAAAACCCAACTTTAAAAGGACAAAAGTGATGGAAGTTTAATTTGATTTGAAATTTTCCGTAGTATCTCTTTTATTTTTCTTATATTTTAGTCATTTGTATTTTCATTATTTTATACCAAATTGCAGAATATTGGTTAGCATTATATTTATGAGTGGAATGAAGAAATATCAATACGTGAACAATTTTGTTGTATATTATTTTATTCCTAAATTTTTAGTTTATTTGTAGGATAACTTAATATATGTCTAAAAAATTAAAAAATGGTAAATACTTTGTAATCCATAAACGGTAAAAAGCAAATCACATCCCGAAACATGAAACCGTCCAAGGTAAAGAACATGAAAGAGACGAGACTTTCTGTTGCCCTTTGCCCTTTAAAGTCGTATCAAGTCGTCCGTTTCACATTACGAAATCCCGTCACGCAATTCCTCTAAACCACTGAAGAGCCCAAAGGTAATAGAAACTAACAAAATACATCTGAAAAATATTTTCATCTTGGGAGCGGCACGCCGCTGAGACGACTCCCAGAGTGGTGAGGGGGTGTGCAGGGCTGGGAGATGGAAGGATGCACGTAGCTGACCTGAAGACTGTTTCCAATAAAGCCGCCTGTCCGTTGCCATAGCGACGACGCCAATGCGCTCCTCGAGTCCAGAGATACTGTAGGCCGCAGTGTTGCACACCAGAGAGTGAATATACAAGGAGTTTACGAATCTTGTGCTATTTACGTTATATTATTAATTTATAAACTTTTGCAACCTTTTATAGACAAATAACTGTGTACAAAAATCTCTTAAATTGCGGTGAACCACACCACCCGGTAACAGGTTAATTGTGTTATGTTGAATGAAAATGGGATTCGAACTCGGGAGTTTCAGCTCAGCGCGCTGATGCGCTATGTACTGCGAAATTTGCCAACGTTGAATGTCGTTTTTCGGTGTGTAACTGAATGTAACTACGTTTCACTCCCAACTTAGGTAGCTCTACTATTACCACAAACTATATAATGTTGAAATAATGTTTTCTGAATAACATGGGGATAAAAATTTATAATGTATGCTACAGGATTTAAAATTACGTATAAACTTATCGCTTAAGTACAATTTACGTTGCGCAGACGCAGAAGATCTATGTTATTTCAATCATGACATGTTACTAGGTCAAAATCCAGGTTGAAACGTTGGTAGTGAAATATGATGTTTGACTACAAAATATCATAAAAATTTATAAATTACGAATACATTTTTGATTGCCTTGTATTCATGGAAAGAGGAAATTTGGAAATGTTAATATGCCAATTTCTTATTCTTCTATTTACGTCTATAATACGTACTTATGAAAATATCCTAACTGAACGTACAGTGGAATATGTCTTGAAGACAATAGTAAATTAATATCACATGAAATATAATATAAAAATAATAATATTTTTCTTTCAGAATTTTAAGAAAAATTATTTTAATTCTTAACAATGTTGGTTCATGTTGATTTTCCGAATCGTTGTTTGCTGTTTTGCTAAAGGATGCGTGTCACAAAATCTGTAAAAGTATATATAAACTATGTACGAGCATAAAAAAAGAATAAATATTCTTACAATATAAAGAAATAATCAAAATAAAACACATTACATGAAACAAATGAGAATATCAGCACAATATAAATCAGCTGGAAAATCTCTCTATATCGAGAGAAAACATAAGTGAAATACAAATTAATCATATATGCTACATACTGTATTGTTACTCATTATCTACCTTTAGATTTAATCATTGGCGATCCTAAACAATAGGTAAGTTATTCACGGCTCATCAAATCCACATGTAAAGCCTGATTTTGTGGCTAATTCTGTCTCCCATCATTTTAATACTCCGCGGTATCTGCAAGTAATAAAATTTCCCCCAATGAATTTGGTAATCGAATTGTGATGTGAATGACCTGGCAACGTCGTTAGGAGAATAAAGCTGCGTGATTTATTGGTATAATTTGCCAACGAAATGTAATTTTGTTGTTTCAGGTGTTTTGTTTTCATCCTTTATCAGAGTACGATCCATTTATTCAGGGGATGAACAAATTTTTACTAATTATCCTATTGCTTTTTCGAAAGAAAAATATGCATTTTATTAGTTTTTTTACAGGGAAATAATTTTTTATTTTCTTTGTGACAAGAACTTGTTAAGGTTTCATTTCATAGGCAGATTCTTCACCTTTAACACTTATTTTATAGTATGCATTACTAAAAATACTGAAAATGTTATTTGTTTTTTTAATTATATTATTTGAAAAGGAATTATCAACGACTCCTTTCCAATTATTTCTGACATTCTTCATCATAGTGTAGTGCAGTGCCAAAAAGTTAAATATGCCCTCAAAGTACTTGGTCATATCTATAAAAATATTTTAAAATTAAGATATTTAAAAATTCTTTAGAAGATTCGTTCAGTAACTTATTTTCCAAAATAAATTCCTTTGTTATATGTATTTTACCCAAATATTAAGTAGTATATTTATTGCTCGTATGTCCGGTAAGGAGTGTTACTACAGCTAAAATCGATGTATGTATATATCAGCACTGTCCAACTGGCGACCCAGAAACATTTTTATGGCCCGCGAGTTACAATTCATTTTACGAAAAAATTCACGTGAAACGGTGGGGAGCTCGCCTTTTATGTTTTATATCTATTCTGTCAGAATTAATATTTGAGAAAATGGTGTCCAAAATTACACCGTCATACATTACAATATTAAAACATTTTATTATAATACTAAATAATAATTTTAAAAAAAATATTTTATTTAATGTTCCATTTTTCTTTGGACCTCAGTTTGATTCATCTTTTATAATTTTGCGTATAGGTCTTAAAGAAAACTCAATTCTTGTTTGCCAACGTTTCGACACCTATCGTGTCTTCATCAGGGCTATATATTTAACAAACAACAAAGAAACATTTACACCTTATATACAAAACCGTCTATATACAATCTAATTCTACAACCATCTATCATTTTTGTACATACCTCATAATATACAAAACCGTCTATATACAATCTAATTCTACAATCATCTATCATTTTTGTACATACCTTATAATTCCCTTATCCAAGTCCAACGGTTAAGTGGAAGAGCAGGACTCATGACCTGAACCTCGCCAAAATGCATAAAATAAAATAGTCACTCTGACGCACATAATATCTTTAAGAGGTGAGGAAATTCATTGGGATCATGCAAATCACGGCTCTTCAAGAGTAAGAGTGGGAGATTGATGTTCTAAGGTTCATGGTCATGAATTGCAGTGACATCGTCTGCATTTGCATGCTGCAGAGTTCAAATGGGTTTGCATATTTGCTCGAGCGCCGAACCATGTATCACCGCACGCTGCGCCAGAGCGTCGGAGTCATTTCGTGGTGACAAACACTTCCAAACAGTCAAACAGTTTACTTCATGAGGTTGGGGATGACCGTGCTTGAGAGTTAGTGCCGGTTGAGTGAGTTGGAGGTTGAGTGAGTTTACTCCGGATAAATCATTAACTATGGAGCGATTTGATTCACACGTTTAGTATCTTAGAAAATGTAGGATTGGGTGGTAGGCTATTGTTAGTAGGTGGGCCGCTTAGCTGGGTATACCAACAACTTGGCCCACGTGGAAGGGTTATTAGAAGTGGTTAGTAATAGAGTTATTGATATCAGGAGGAGGTGGATAGAGGAAGGAGGATTCGCTTTTCAGTAGTTACAGCTATATGAACTGGGACATTAATGTGGAAAGCTACACATTTTTTCTGACCCCACCGGGAAATGAACCCGGGATGCCTTCGTGAGGAGCAAGAAAGCTACCACCTTAGTCACCAGATTTCTTTGAAATAGGAGCACATGTGAAGTACACTGTAGTGAGGTGAAAGGAGTCTGAAGGTAATAAAAATGCTCAGAGTGAATAGTAGTGTAGTGTAGTGTGAATGATTTTTTACAGCAATCCTGTTTTGGTTTTATACTCGTTAATTTCTTTTAATCATATTACAGCAACTAATTTTACGTGAAGGGTGTAGGAGCAATGGTATATGTGTGTATATCGAACGTATGTGTTTATGTACGTATGTGAATACACACACACATGGACCTCATGTAGATAATTAATTTCTGAAATGTAATTTCTTTCTCGTTGTTACCTTGTATACTAATTTTCTAACCATTTTAAACAGTGTGCCATTTTATATTTTATAGATATTTGGGTGATGTTTGTTATTTATCTTCTTATTTTATTCTCTTCTTTTCTATCTGCCACCGAGCATAACTCGCAGATAAATAAATTATTATTATTATTATTATTGTCGTTCCCGTGGTTACACGCAGTTTGTACCTACCTTTCTATGACAATGAATTTGTTTATAAAGGTTTGAATTTAGGTATTCAAAAATAGACAAAGTGATTGACCGGGTCTACTTACTTTGTATCGAATTCTCTTATTGCACTGTGAACAGAGACAATTTCGAAGAAACAAATAAAATAAATAATTTATTGTTATTGCTGTTAATTGCACGACTATATAAATATGTACCCTTCAATTGAAGCTCATACAAAACGTTTGACCGGAAATGTTTGGGTATAATTGAATAATGTATTGTGAAAATAACAGTGTTTCGAATATTAAGAAGTAGTATCAAAGTATCAATTAAACCTTAAAAAAATAATGCTTTTTGAAAAATATTCGGTCCTGTAGTTTATTATTTATTTACAGTGCTCAAAGTGTTCCCTGTTCCTTGGCACAAGGCTACTACCAGGGTTATACAGATCAAAATTCTTTTTCCTTTAATGTATTAATTGTGTTAATTTAATGTATTAATGAGTAGCTACATATACAAAAAAAAATACAAATAATAAACCCCAGGTTTTGGAAGTAAAAGCAAATATGTTCGACTAAAGTTATTTTGCTTTAGTGTGAGAATTATTAAAAATTAAGAAATTTCTAAATACTGTTTGTTCATACCTTACCACAATTTCTAAGAATTGAATGTAATCTGAAGGTAAAAGTAAGTTTTATAATCAATATCGTTTACTTCATTAAATCTGAGAGCATTGCAGGTGAAAGTTTTAATAAAATATATTTAATTCTCGGTAACTTTAAAGCGAAATTTTATTGATTTAATTTATGTGCTTTATTGTTAACATTTCGCTAAAATTTCACCATCATACTATAATGATAAAATATAATTTTAAGCTAGGATGATGAATATACTTAATACGACTTTCGTTTCATCTCAATAACGGTTGTATTAAGACGAAACGTATCGGTTTATCCGTCGAAATAACCCGCAGCCTTCCGGCTGTTCTATTAATTGCGGGAACCGACCGAGAAATGATGGCCAGTGGAACGGGTCGGTATTGTTAGACCTTCATAAAGAAATTATCGTGCTTTGCCGAAGAGCGGATAAGGAAGGGAACTGGGCAAGTGAGAGCTGTAACACGACGGAAAGGGCTGGAGGCACGTGAGTGAAAGGGCGTGAGATCCCTACGAACGAAGAGAAGTCTTCGCCTCCGGCGCAGCACCCGTCGCCGTAATTGCGCTAATTGTGTTTAATTCGGGTTCCACCGTTGCGGGCGTTCGCGTAGCTAATTAACGATGCTTCGCGCCCCTTCGGTCGCCCCCGCTGCCACCGGCTGATCCTCCACATCTAGTTCCTCCGGAAACCGCAGAAAGCAGACGCGGCTTACGTTGATTCCGTTGGAGATGACAGTGGTTTTGCTTTTGTCGATATTAAAACTTCCATAGTCTCAGCTGTCAGATTGACATAAAATTGTATACTATTGGATTGTGAATGCGAGAATGAAGAGAGAGGAAGGTTGATACAATTAATGAAAAAAAAAAAAAAAACAGAACCCTATACACTGAATGAATGGCACAGGTTGATAGGTAAAGAAAAAAATTAGAATGAACTACATAAAATAATAACATAATAATGCTTGTCAGAAAAGTAGTAAAGGAAGAGAATAGTAGACGGATAGCTTCTAGTAGACAGGGTCCCCCCACCACGCGGCAGGGACAGTACACAAAAAAGATGGAGAGACAATAAAGATAGTATTGGGACACGGGTATAGTCCAAGTGATACGGAACCGGGATATAATAAAAAATAAATAAAAAATGAAATAAAATTGTTCGAGGTTAACCCTTTTTTTAAAGTTCCTTAAGGATCGCTCATAAATTACGTCACACGATCTTTGAGAATTACCCCTCTCCGACCGCCGCGTCACGCTTTGGCACGTTATGCCAAACCCCTCCTTAACGTGACGTCACAAAACTCCCCTCCCATCATACAGATTGGAGAAAAATTAAAGGAGAAAATATAATCTTTGGATTATAAAGGTGTCACACGGAGAAAATGGTGCGTAAAGGATTATAAGATTTTTGCTTTCATTGTAGGAATATTTTTCTCAATCTTCTACATTTATGGTATACCGAATGTAACGTCTCGGTTTCTAAAATACCCCCGGTCCCCTCATCACGAAGCGTCACGTTTTCCCAACCCTCCCACCTCCGCACAAGATGGTGACGAAAGTTATAAAAGATCCCACACAATTGTTAGTGGATAAGTTTTTTCTTCCAACTTTCCAACTCTTCACTCCCATCAGACTTCGAATTTTAGTTTAGAATGATCGTTTTGAGTTTTTCCTTAAACGATAGTTCTTGAAACCCCATTTATTAGATTTGAATACGTTGATGTCATCAGGAATCGTCAAAACTGTTGTGAAACAAACCATTCATGATAAACAGAACAAATAACGTGAATATATAAATAGACTGGCCAACAATAAATCGAAAGGCATGAAAACCTGAAGGTTTTTCTTTTTAAATAACTCGAAACCTTCCGGCTAATTAATTGCGGAAAGCGAGTAATGAACGGATCGGTATTGTTAGACCTTCATAATGATGGAGTAAAAATGATGGAAGATAGTTGGTGATATACCATATTCACCGAGAATCTAGACCAGGGGTCGGCAACCTTTTTTGGCCGCGGGTCAAAATCAACAAAAATGTGAGTATTAAAGAGACGTTTGGGTCAGAGGTATTTTCGACATAAACACTTATGTGTATAAGATCCATGGTAATCGAACTAAAATGTTGTTCTTAGTATCTATTTTCAATATTTTTAAATTCTCAAAATATTTGTTTCATATTTATGTTTTATAATTTATTTTTATATGTTATACTTTATTTTCGGAACTAAAGTGGGTCACTCGGTGACCCTCGGGTCACAGGTTGCCGACCCCTGATCTAGACAATAGTACTTTATATCTTAACAAATCTAGTCTATATCTAACCTTGACAGCTTCCTTTGACCATATTGTTCGTCGTTGATCTTTAAAATAATAATAAATAAATTTTATTGTCAATAAAGCAGTACAAACTGCGTATTATCACGTGGAGGACAATAAACTAATTGCACCTTTTGAAAATTCAGAATTCTCTTGCATAGTGTGAGATATATAAAGGTGTAAGGACCCTTTAAATTAAAGAACTGGTGGAGGGCAACTGATTGCTGAGATTTGCCGAGTTCATCAAATAACATTGTTTATGTAGGAGCATATTACACTAAACAGTCTGTTGGTCTCGGTCTGCAACTATTAGATGCCAGTGGACGATCTCTGCAACTTGTTAGTAGCTGGCGGCAGTCAGATAAATATGATGACAAACCGGGAATCGAACCCGGGATTTCCTATTTCGATCGCAAGGGTGTTACCACTACACCATCCATTCGCCTTCCTCGATTGTACGCCATTTTCGTCCAGACCTCATACTGTAAAAAGATACCAGAGCAAAAGTAGAGGGACAACCAGGATGCAAGACGAGGTTCCGATTCCCTGTCCGCAGTAATAAACGGGGTGCACATGTCAGATTGACTAAAGATATTTATTATCAAAAAAGCAGTTCAAACTGCGTATGACCACCATAAACTAATTTGAAATAATGTAATCGAACCACACTGCATGCGTGCGAACATGCGGTGTGCACAGCCCAACAAGTAAGAGCACGTACGAAGAAGAACGATCCACTAGTTCGCCGTTGCTCGACTTGTATGTCATGCTGGCACTACACTTGGCATTGTGGTGTTTGTGTAGCGTATTCGCTTTATTTGGCAAAATATTTGACGTATTAGCAAACATGCCAACCACTCAAGAACTGAACAAACAAATTATTCAATTATGCCAAGTATATTTGCTTATATCAACGATGAACGTGTTGACAGAGGGAGCAGTACTTTCTTAAAATTCATGTTATTAATACTTGTTGTACAAATACAGGGGCGGATCCAGCAAGTGATTTCTTTGCGGGGCGGGGGGTGAAACTTTGTTAACTTCGCTGCCTCCCCCCCCCCCCCCCCCNTTACGAGGAAACAGTCGCTTTATTAATAGTGGAAATGAAATAGATTTATGGCAGCGAAGTAATTATTTTGTTGTCAGCCTTGTACTTGCATTTGCGTGGATCTTTTGAAATGCACTTCTGTATACAATAACATTACGCGTCATATATAAATATTTTACCATGCGGGACGAAATGGAATGGAAAGGATATATCGTGAAAAGTATCGCAAATCCCGGCAAAGTTAACTACGAACAGGGTTCTAGATATTGTAAATCTAACGAAAGAAATATTTAACGAGTTCGTTAACGCGCTACTTTATGTATTTTACAAAGTCAAGTCACATTGCTGGGGGCGGGGGGAGCGATCGCCCCTTGCGCCGCTTGATCCTATTCCATATGAGACCGCGTTAGATTTCCCANAATTAGGACTTTCGGGCCAACATCAAAGTCATTAGAATCCTTGAAGGTGCTGGTGGGTGTTAATAATTCGTATGCCCAAATGTGAGGACTCATTTGATATAATTCAAGAAATCTTAAAACTGTTTCGTTGTTTCAGTCGATAGAAACGTTTTCCATATATATAAAATACTATAGAATACAAGAAGTTCAAAGTATGGGTAAAGAGCCAGAATATCTACAAGTCTCGATCGCCCGCTCTCTGATGAGTGAAACACGGTTTACTAAGTGTAGACAGGTCACACGAATATTTGCCTTGTGTGACTCCCTCGATGTGCGACTGAAAGCCAACAAGAGGACGAATAAGGATGTTCGCCTATTTGCGTATTTGCCACAGTAGAGCGAATACACAGAATACAGACAAATAACTCATCTACACTTGGCCTTGTTGGCAAATACACAAATACGCGACGCAATGTGAAGCGCCGGCGGTGAAAATGAAGTACGATACAAATCAAAGTTTACTTCCGTAATTTAAAAGTTTTTTAAAAGTTTTTCCTTCATAAGACGCAATTTATTACACCATTTATAATTGCAATTATTTCATTTAAATGGTCGGTGAGGTGTGTTTTGCAAGTTGAAATCACTATAAGTACATGTTACTCTGTTTATTTATGTCGATTTAGGTTAGGTTAGTTATTTAGTTCTATTTACGCTAGTACTACATTAAGATTACACTCGCTTGGAAAATTCAGATTCGTGTTGTTACAGGTTCATACTCTAAATAACTGTTATGTCTGGGAGTTCATCAAGTGATAGAACTTGCTTTCATTTACGAGTGGGTAATTTATTATTATCGCAATTCGAAAGTAGTTACAGTTTTTTATTCTATACCTCCGATTACCTACACCCACACTCTTGTTTCGGAATATTCATTTTAGAAATTTGCTTCATTCGTTAGTACGACGCGAAAGTGATTTTTTTTCCAAACGTTGGTTTTGAGAGGAAAACTTCATATCCAAGGAAATTGCAGGAGATTCCATCAATGATCAATTGATTGGGCCAGTTACGTGCTAGCAGAGGAGGTATCCTGGCCGAATTGCGCTAGCTAGGGTCAAGGTCAGTGTAATATTTGACTGCCATCTAATTTGTACGTTAAAGTGCTTCAAATGCTACTCTATCTATAAGCGAAAATGTGCCGGCATATCAGTTTAATTCGTATTATGCTCATGCCGTAAACGGATTGCTGCGATTAACTCGAAAAAAGAGTTACTAAAAGTCAAGGAAACATTAACTCAAAAATTTTAACCGATCTTGAAAGAAAACGATTATTTAGTTTTTTAATTTCCTTTGCAGGAGTTAAAAGCTTGTTAGATACATTTGTTAGATATTCGTGTCTATATTATACATTTGAAATTTGTAAATTATTCTAATTATCGTAATTCCAAACCAAATACTGTTCTTCTACAAGACACTATTTGTTCCAGCTTTTTATTAGCATCGCAGTCACTATGACAACAGAAAATTACACCTTGAGAAGATATAGCGACGCAATTCTCGTAATTGCGTGTAAATACCTCGTCTCCGCGATTCGCGAAACCACATTCAGCGAAATTGAATTTTCGTTCTTGAGACGATCTCCGGGGCGAATGAAGAACAGATGCTTTCGTTGGGTGACGCTGATTGGCTGCAGATTCGCAGGTGGCTCGAGTTTCACTAATCGCCGGAGGAGTCTCAAGAACGAAGGCGGAAATTTCGCTCTTAGATTGTTTATGCGAAGTGAGATGGAAGGATACACGAGGTTAATCAGCTTTCCTTTGGCTTCTCGTTACGAGACGGATGCTCGAACTTCTGCAGTTAATTTCTCATAATAGGCGAAATTACGAAAGTGCGAATCTGCTTTATGCAAATCCAAAAAGGAATAACAAAGGCCAAATTTAAGAATATGGTCCCAGAAGGGTTCGAAAAAATAATTTATGTCATAATACTACAAATATTATTGCGGTCCCGAAAATGTAAGCCGTATTCTTCGCTTTTAATATTTCACGATAGTTATAAAGAAATATTGTTCCGCACTATTTTCTTCTCTCCGCCACCGTTTATGTTAGCATGTTAGGGTATGATAATGATAATATTATTATATTATAAACAATTGTTCGGTCACAGTCGGCGATGTTAGGTTTGTTACACCCGGCGATTCCGTTTTAAGAAAATCTGTTGTAAGTGTGAAGATGGAGGCGATGGTGGAGGTAGCAGCAGTCGCGGAAGGATATACGAAGAATAAGGTTAGGATAGGACCATAATGTTAAATTTGCCGTCGAAAAAGGGATTTTTTTTTCACATAAAATGATTCAATTTGTAATTTCCGAGAAGAAAATCCCTTCCAGAGTCATGGCAAAAAAAAAAGCTGTTTTTCGATATCTCATCTGGATATTTTTCTACGGCGTTGGACCATTTAGTTAATTTGGTCCATAACAAATTATTAGACATGTCCTTATTTTGATTCTCGGTTCTTGATAGCACTATCCAAATATCGCGATTACTACATTTTTCGGGTATTACACTCGATTTTAATATTCTCCTTTTACTCAATTACAGTACATGACGCAATTTTACGTATTTAGACCTCTTACTTAAACACTACTTTATGGAAATAAACGCTTCAAAGATATTCTAGTTCGTTTTGCTCCTAGATCTGTAGGTTCTTTTCTACAGCTTCGGGAGAGTTTAAATTTACATCCTCGTTTCATTTTAATTTCCGTCTTTCCCTTGGTGAAAAAAAATATAGATTCAGAATTTAGAATTTTGAAATATACTTGTCAACTACTGCCTGCGTTTAAACGACATAGTTTTTGGTGAGATCTAAAGACCCAAGAAGAATAATGATATATGCCTATGTAAAACGCCATAACCATGTGACTTCAATTCTACATAAATCCTTCGCTTCACGAACCAATCTCTTAAAAACAAATCATCAACCCCCTGCTTTCAGTATTCCCCCGGAACCAGTGTTGGAGAATGAAAACTGCAAACGTTATTACGACAGAATTCAACAATCCCGCATATTTTGCGATTTTCTTACTTAGCGGATTAAAAAAAGTTTATTTAATGCAATAGACGTAGACCTGGTAAAATAATGTCAAATTATTCACAAATCTTAGTTAATTGATTTTACAAATCAATTGTATAGTTCTACGAATACAAGATAATTATTGGTATGTGTGATGAGGATACAGTGATGTTCGATATTCTTAGACGAAATCTTAGCGAAGTATTGTGTTGATCCTTGAACTAAATCTGTTGCTCACCTTCATCTGCTGAGCACAGTAGAGGCACAATTCATTTTATCTTCAAGCTCAATTAAAATAATCTTTGATTTGTTTCTTCGAATTAACTTTCATCTGTTATTTGTGCGCTTTAGCAAATATGAGCAGTTGCTATTTCGTCACGACCTACTTATTTATTATTAATTTATGATCTCATCATTAATTTATTGTTCACTTCGAAATGTGACTGGTAAATTATTTATTGGTATCTATTTAACTTGTAAAGATAAAATATTATAACTTGCTAATTTTTAGAAATTAGGGGAGAGATATGGTTTGTAATTTTACTCTGTTCCAGGACCTCATGTCAATCTGAAACTAATAATTTCAAAGTAGTGGATCTGGGACTCTTTTTATTCCGTCTCGCACCATGCTACCATTTTCAGTCGTTTTAGAATTGTTACATTGGTTAAAATCCACATTTCTATATAGTGTTGAAAACAGGAAATTCGTTTTCCTAAAATTGTTATTTTTGTTAATTAAAAAAAGTTAATTTACGGAACTTATGAATGTTAATGATGAAATGTTATGACTATTTTTTTTATCTTTTCGTTTAAAATTTTCATATTCTCAGATATTTCAATTGTTTTTTGTTTAATTCCCATCTCCGTTATCATAATAATTTTGTTCAGCATTTTTCCCTTCTCGATTATTCGTTAAATTGGGTCGTTTAGTCTGAACATTGTAGTTATTATTTCATTCACTTTAATGTAGACGACTGGTTACTTTATAATAAAAGAGTATATTTAACTCTACATAGACGTCTTTCTCCATTTCAAATCCTCTCTCCAAACATTTTCCAAAATTACTTTTTGTCTTATTTACTTTCTTCGCTCAATCTGATAGTAATTCCTTTTTATCTCATCTCCCGATTTTTCTCCACTCAGCACCTTTTTCTCCAATCATTGCCCAATGTTTGTTTTTTTCGTCTCCTCCTCTTCTTCGAGACCTCTCTAATTTCCTTTCCCATTATCCCCTCATCCTCTGAGTAGCATCGATTGCGTCCTCTCCCCACCTCCTTCGATGACCGCTGCGGCGCTACCGTCGCCTCGTGCGACCGCTGTTTGTTTTTCCGAGCGCGGTTACTTTGCGGAGCAGCCGCTAAGTGCGCTGGCTATCGGATTGTCCACTGAGCTCGTTAAGACTCCGTTGTCGCGGTCACTGATTCGTTCTTTCCCCTCCCACAATCCTCCACGTCTAAATGCAGAAGGAGGTTACGGTGCTACCTCCCTTCGATTCTGTTTACGCTTGCTTTTTTATTTTCCTTCTTCTTCTTCTTCTCAACGTTTCTTTCGCAGAGGTCTGAAACAACTTTGTCGCCTTTGATAATTACGCTCTTCCGATATGAAGTATCAAAATGAAAGCTAATTAAATACTTTTTATGATGAGTGCAAATATTTTTAATTTCTTCACGCATTTATAAGGAATAATATATAAATGTAGTTTTCTTTTCCCTCTTAAACGACTCAATTATGAAACCGTTTAGTAAAAAGAGTTTATTAAAAGACTCCCATTGGCCTTTTTCCCACTGCTGCGTATTGCTGTGTTGACGGTCTGAGCAGTAGCGGCGATTGGGAATCAAAAGTGTGTGTGTGTGGGGGGGGGGGGGGCTGTCTCTTATACACATCTAGATGTGTATAAGAGACAGAAGAAAAAGGTTAGGANTAATGAAACAAATCAAAGGAAATATAATTGGTGATTACCGTATCAAGGACGGCGTATTTGTTATATAATTCCTAGTTTTAGACGGTTAAAATGAAATTTTTTATCTTTCCTTAAAAAATGTGAGGCGGCGAGTGTTTTCCAATGGTGTGAATCCAATGAATATTTGTTTGAAGATGTGTCATTTTAATACGTTTCTTTTAAAAGGAGAACGGAGGAACGTGTCTGTATCTTATGTGACTCTTGGTATCGTGAAACTTGCACCCACGCGACCCTTCGCACAAATCTTAACCTTTCATCCGGGGGCGCTGTATCATTTTGCTGCGTAAGCTTACGTATCAGATGATATCCACTGCTTCTTTTGCCGGATGTTGTTGTTAACTTGTGCATGCTGTATGCCATATTTATATGTTCTTTTTTGTATTATTTGATACGTGAGGATGTTTTTTACGTTTTTACTTATCGTTTGAAGAATTAACTTAGTTACGTGTTCTGAATGTAACGTGTGATGAAAAATTGTTTTGTTTAATTTTTATGTTTTTTTTTAAATTCAATGTTTTATTGCAGTTTCAATCGTTAAAAATAATATTATATTAAATAGCATATTTTAACACTTATAGAATTCTTAGACGAGACATATCTGCCTCTGCTTTAAAACAAAGGGTACTTCACATGAAGGTTAAAGTACATTTTTCAATATTTTTCTGACACTGTATCACCTGTTTCACAGAAATTAGTCATAGATACGATTAATTAATATAATTTTGCAATTTCAATTTGTAAAGAAATTAACTTTGTAGTTTTTAATTAAATTACATAAGATTATTGATTTTTTGCTTGCTTTGTTCTCGTGATAATAATATCCCAATAAACTTTATATTTGTTTATTAATATATCTTGGAAATAGAATATAAAAATTATTGATCTTATCTCTCCCAGAATCAAAAGAACAGAATTTGTGTATTTGAGTTTCTTTTATATAAATTCTAATAGAAATATTTTTTATAACCTTTTTAAAATGGGTAAAATGCAGACGACCGAAATATAGAGAAACATATTAAAAAGAACCCTCTCCTAATAGAATGATTTAATATCGCTCTCTAGTGCAGACTGAGAAACGTATATGAGAAAGTATGTGTAAGGTTTTGCACCACTAGTTTCCTCAGCAGCAATAACGGTATTACTATTTGATCATTTACAATATTTTGCTCTTAAATTAATAATCTAATTAGAATTAACGGAAAACCACTCATTCTGAAAGCGCAAGTTTCTCAAATGAGACTAATTCAAAATATTTTTTTGTGGATAAAGTGTTATAACATAACTTAAATATTTTAATTATTTCGTTACAACCACTGAAATTTGAATTCGACTTAATAAATGCTTCCTATTGTCATGATACGTACAATGACTGCTGTATGACGACTGCGCTTATCACAAGTTTTTAAGAAGACTGATATTACTCATTACTCTTGTATTATGTTTAAGTTACTTAAAATAAAATTTAAACCCAAATGATACACAACTTAAAACTAAAAAATGTGTTCACATCTGTATATAATAAATAATTTCATTTTGTAAGAAAATATTTTTAGAATCATTATTCCTAGAATAACGTGCAGGAAGGTGTTTGACAGTTATTCAATGCATAAATACTTATTATGTGCTTGGGGATTAAATGAATAGTCAAACACCAAACGATTAAATGTTAAACAATTGAGACATTACTGTAAAATAATAATTTTGTGACTTTCATTAGTGCTGTAGGACCCGATCGGTGTTTTTGGAGAGGGTTTGGCGTTTTGTCAATTTGGGTGCGTAAAAAATTTAACCTGACAATAAGATTTTTTCCCACAAAAGCAATTTTTAATTTATAAATGTATCTTACAATTAAATAATCAAATGAGATTAATTTTATTTCTTCACTATTAAATAATTTGCGATGTTAAAATATTTTCTTTTTGTTTTACGTATTACGTAAATATTATAAATATTGAAAAACAATTATTCAAGAAAGTTATAAATATCAAAAGTTTTTAATACATCTTGTGACCCTCAAGAACTAGATGTCTCGATTTCAGTGCCTACAAGACCCTTGTTTAAAAAAGGCACTGTCTTAAATAAAGAGCTTACATGATATATTATCCCTTCGAAAGATATACGCTTAAAGAAATCGTTAGCATTTTTTCCTATCACATTTCACCACACCTCGTTCAAATGCATCTTCATATCACACGTGCTCTCGCCTCTACTTTGATTTATCTTCTTTTCCGTCCCATAAAACTTTCCGCGCTCCACTTTCTCCATCTGATGCATCTCGCATTCCTATCGGCGACAATTCGTCATCCGGCGTCCGATACTCGTGCATTGACCTCTGCGGAGCTCCTTAAATAGGCCAGGAACCACAAACGGTCTCCCTTGTGCTACGTAAAAGTTGTAAACTGCCTTTCGTAACGTTTCGTCTGAAGACCGGACATAATCGACGGCTGTAGAAAAACGCGGAGTCTGTGTCTGAAGGCGGACGATGCCTGGTGGAGATAGTGCGCGAGCAACTAGGGCGCCGCCTACTCGGTCAACGAGTTCTCTTCAAAGACTCTTTCAGGAGTAGTCTGTGTTGGAGATTTCTGGGAAGAGAACTCCGGTTTGATCACCAAGTAGGACGCGTAAAGAGGGTACTTTAAATAATTCGTCTTGTGTCGTTCGGCGTTGTTGAAGTGTTAGAATGAAAGGAGACTTTTCTCTTACATCAGAATATTACCTGACTAGGAACAGTGCAACACCTTTTTTTCTCTTTTTTGTTGATTATGAGCAATAAAATGGTAGTTGGTGTGTGTTGTTATAATTACTGATGAAGACGAAGTAGTTTATTGATGGACTTGTATTGTTTAAAGTTTTAGGTTCATTCTTGGTGATTTAAGTGTACACAACCTTGACACGTCTTCGTAAATTAATTCTGTAACCCCATCCTGGCCTTGGTTTTTCTCCGGTTTTCCTTCGGGTAGAGGTGGATTTTGTATACAGGTTCTCTGGGTCCGATAATAATTCGCACTTGTGAAATTTTTTTTGTGTGTGTGTTAAATTACAAATTTGTTGATAGTGTGATAATATTAAAACACATACCGAACTATTTTGTTCTTATCTTAGGAGTGTGCTGAAATGTTAAATCCACATCTGCCATAGGATATTTGATCGGAATTGATGGGATGGTCCCTATCTTGCTTCCGGAGAGTAAAATAGTTTATTGTCCTCCGCATGGTCATCCGCAGTCTGTACAGCTTTTTAGACAACAAATTTATTTTTTTGTTGAGGATCAACTAAGCCACGAGGAAGATAGCGCTAACGTTGACCTGGTCAATAAAGATATTTGCCAAAACGCAAGAATATATTTTTACATTACAGGAACAGTATACTTCGTAAACAGTATACACGTAAATTAGAATTTCATCTCCCTTTCGATTTAAGTGAACTTTGTGGTTATGATGATAATTTATTTACATCACGCAAAAACTACTGACTATTGTAAGGAACCTCTAGCGGTAATACTCCGTAAGACGGAATAAATTACAAGCTAGATATCATGTTGTTAGGATATAAGAGTATGAAGGCCAGTTACTTTTTTCTTACGACTTTGGCAATTGTTGTTTGCATTCCGAGATATGTTCGGATTTCTAGGGTTCAAGTTTGAGAGTTCCATAGAAGTTATAAATTTGCTGATCTATTCTAATATTATAAAAATTAGAAAAAACTTCTGTCAAATTAATGGTATATCACTCGATATTCCAAAGCCATTTTTATTACTTCTTTAATTTTATAATTAAAAATTTCCTTCAATTTGTATAATTTATTAAATGCTGGCGAACAAAATAAAAATAATTTAACACATTTATTATATTTGTAAAAAATGATTTGACAAAAGTTAAAATAAATTTTATTAGCTCTTGATGGTAGTACATTTTATTAAATAAATAATTAAAGAATTGTGACATTTTGTGCACGAATAACATACATTATTTATTTAATTATGTTATATATTGGTCGTTAATTGTACTAGAACTCCATTTGATTGCTCAATGGTTTTTATTTAATTGACTCACTTCTCTCGGACTGGGGTATCGCCCCAGTGAACCACTCAATCCCCACTGGGGTATCGCCCCAGTGATTCACTGTTGAGTATCAGTCTCAGACACTTTTCGAGGCTTCAGCCCGTCAGATTCCGAGCTGTCATCTCTCAGGAATGGACAATAATGTGTAGTCGTTATTAGCGAATGAGTGTTCTCTTATGGGAATAACCCGGGGTGATATTCTATTTTTACTGCGGCATAGTGTATCAGATATTAATAAAGTTGTGATTGTGCACACCTATGATTCAATACCTACAAAGTGAATCAAGTTTGAAAACAGTTTTAGTGTACTAAACACTCTAAAATTCGATTTCAAATTGAAATTTTTTCAGTTTATTGCTTAATGCCACGTGTACATCGAAGGACGTTTTATGACATTTAATTTTGTAATTCTTAAAGCTATTTGTTTCTGCTTGATTCTTCTTTGTTGTTATTCACTCTTCCTCCACTGGGCACCATTCATCCCGTCCTCAGTCCTTCTTTTATCTCCCATGTCCTTTCTGCGTATTTAGCACATACTTCGTATTTTCCCTTTGTTTCTATTAATGTATGGTTCGTTTGTATTTCTCCTCTGTTATCGTCTTGCCGGAGACGGTCAAAAAATTAAATGCCTTTTTATTTTATTGACAATTTTTCCATCTATTCACACAACAATAAAACAGATATACTGAGACTGACAGCTGTCTCCTCACGAACAGTTTAGCTCGTATTGAGTATGACTTTATACGTTATTTTAAATAAATCTCATTATACCAAATGGTTCAATTTACAAAATAAAAATAATTTTTAAAATACATTCAAAAGTGTTACAAAAAGATAAATTTCACAAAAGATTGTTTGTTATTGACTTATAGAGCTTCTTTGCAAAAATAATTCAAACTCCAATATTACACAGTAGTTCTGTAATTATTCTGAATTATACACAACATGCTTCACAATCTATTGAACATAATTTCAAAAAGGAGCCTTAATCTAAATTGAGATCTTGGGACCTTCTAAGGTCTTTCTTTTCTCGACAAGAAAAAATAATATTCCATGAATAATTCATTCCAGCGAATCTCCTCGTTCTCTTGTAAAAGTCATTTGTTTGGCCTGCATTTTCTGCCAACTCATTGGTCGAGCCTAAAAGACATGAATATGCATAAGCTATCTACATGCGAAAAATGTAAATAGGAACTAGCAGTGTTACTACGAAAACTTAAGAGGACTCTCGTCTAACACCAATACTTGCGTAATACAGACTCACATTAACTTTACATCGCTGTAACCTTCAATGGTCGGGTTGTCTGTCACAACTCCCCGCGTATATCATCATTGCTATTGCTGACAAAAGTGCATCTCGTAATCTGAATCTTTGTGTACCTTCCTAACGATTATAGGGTGATCGGTAGGAATTGTTTCCGTAGGAATTGCAGATGTCGACGTGCTGATATGCCGCCTTTTTTCGTGCTGGGATTTCTTATTTGTGAAAAATGTGTGTCAAGTCTAGCCGCAAATGTTAATGACACACGATATTGATTATTTGTTTTGATTTTTATTCGTGCTAATTAAATGAAAACTAGCTCAAAAAAAGACTGTGTGTAATAAGTTGAGTGATTAAGAAATATGCTTCATTATATCATTCAGAATAGTATATTTTTTATTACCAATAAATTTAACATAGAACGGCGTGAAAACATAAAGTACGTATCTCATGAGAGTAAAATACAAATAGTTTTAATTATGTCCACGTTTCTCGTGAAAATGCAATTTCCATTAGGGGTGACTGTATACCCCACCCAACCGTTTTGCAGATCGGTACCCGACCACTGAAGGGTTAATAAACACATTACACAATCGTTCTTTTGTGAAATAAAGAACGAATTGTTACTGCTGTTTGGAAATTGTTAAATCATTTCATGTATTATTTTTCAAATAAAATGAATTAACTTGTATGTATTAATTACGAAATAACTTGATTTACGCGATATTGCATTAGCTTATTAAACTTCTCGTGATTATTTGCGTTTTTTAACTAACAATAAAATACATAAATAATTTGCCATTTGCAGTAAATTGAATTTTTTTCATTTCAATAATTTAATTATTTGTTACACAAAGAAACAAGTAAATAAACGATAAATATTAAACTACAAATAAATAATAAACAAACATGCAAAAAAATTCATGTCAACCGAACAAGTAAAATACCACAATACTGATTCATTTCAGTGTCTGTTACTACGTGTAAAGTATTTCTCTTCCGAAGAACAAGTAGATGATAGTAAATAATTTGAAACTTCATTCCATTGCGTAGCATTCATATGAGAATGACTTGCACAGAACTATCTCAAAATTGCAACGTCAACAGCCAGGTGAAATTGGCGACGGACCGGGACTCGAACCCGGGACATCATGCTCTGGCCGCAGGTGTGCTATCCACTGCACCACCCGCCTAGACTCCCCGCTGTTGACGTTGCAAACACTCCTCCACGAGAAGGTACTCGGAAGTTGACGTTAAAATATCTCAATTATGTTTATCCTTATATGTTGTTTATATATCCAAATATGTTTATATACCCATCTTCCTTTTAATGCGAAAAATATTACGGCAAATATAATTACTGCAAACGGTGATCAAAAATAAAATTTTACATTGACATGCATTATCAGGGAAAATAAGAATCAGTTCTCTTGTCAAAATATTATACACCTTTCGAAAAGGTGATGGTATGAGCGATACATACTTATTATGACATGTGTTTTATGGCATAACCTGAAACGCGTTTCTTCATGTATATCCACACTGAACGAAAAGGAAGTTAAACTACTATTTTTTCCACTTCATGATATAAATATTATTCATTTTTCTTGAATTGATGCGTTTGGTTTAGTTTTTAAACCCAAAAGATTCATTCTTTCAACCAAATTATATTGTGTGAGATTTAAAAAATTGGTAAAGCTATGAGGTCTATGGAGTAAGAAATAGGACGCATTATTGAAATGAAATAGAACTATTGTGCAGCGCAGTTTCTGTGCAATTATCTTGTGGTGAATATTCAACCTATTCCAGTCCTGAGTGTTCTGCCAGCGTCCCGATGACGAGGTCACATACACCCTGGAGACCTTGTGAGTTGGAGGACGTACGATGTGGCGTCCGTCCTCCGTCTCCCGCGTTGGCTCATAGCGACGAATTACTCCCTGCGGTCAATACATACTCCCACGACTACAGACCACGCACTACCGCCTTGAAACAAATCTTCACCTCAACGGAGGACGACTAAATTTGCATCATTTTTAGTTTCAATTTTCGGCCAAACCTAAAAATTTGGTCCGACAAGGGTTCGAAAAAATAATTTATGTCATAATACTACAAACATTATTGCGGTTCCGAAAATATAAGCCGAGACACATCGTGAATTTTACTAATATCGGAGGAACAGCGTCTAGATAGGATCCAAATTGCTGTATCCGAGTATTACAACTGCGGTTTTTTAATTCAATTCAAAAGGGCTTTATTTTAACATAAAATATACAATACATATGGCGGGGTTCAGGGCCCGTGCACCTTACAGAATCCCTAAAATGTACCGTGGGCTGTGCATACTATACCCTAGTATTCACTCTCGATGAACTAAAGCAGTATTAAACTGATAGAAATATTAAACTATTTCGATTATTTGGTAGGTAAATCATATCATTAGCGGAAAGAGAAAATCAATGTGTTAGAATAAGAAACGTTTTTACTGTCATGGCTATTTTTTAATATTAATTTTTATTTTTAATCAACTATTGTTATATATACTTAAGTGACTGTTTCGTTCATTGAGCACCGTCGGGAACTACGGAAAACCAACGGTTAGGGCAAACGCGCTAAGCAAAAAAAGAATAATCTGGTTGGTAACTGGAAAACGTGTAACGGAATAAAAAAATTTGGCGGCAGAATCAAATAAATTGATAGAAAGAATACATACTTATCTGCAGGGCAAATATCATATGCATGCATACAAACATACCCTGCGGTTGTTAGGTGCAGAGGGTGAACTTTACATACATCATTGCTATTTAAACTGAGACATGGAAATGAAAAGCTACAAATTTTATTTTACCCCTCCTAGGAATGACTTGGTGACGAGCGATCACGCTGACACCGCAGCCACGGGGGGGACCACTATTTACTTTATTCTGGAAAACATTTATCGTTATCATTCATAACTGAGCTCTCAAACACATACAAAAAGATTTTTAATATTACGATATATACTGTTCTTTGTTTGTTTTACAGTTTATTTGAAGACTGGTACGGTGTATTGATATTAATGGTGCAACTGTATTGCTTATTTTTGCTGATTTACATTTAAATGGTCAACTCCAGTTCTATAACATTATATCGTAATTATTGGATGGGAGTCCAGTTTTGAGTAGATGTTGACCTTTTTTACACTGTGTGTTGCTTATGTCTTTTCTGTAGCACGGGGTACCAAAGCACAATTTTAATTTATTGCCCAAACACATTTTGCTAGCGCATCAACGTTAATTTATCTATCACTTCATTCTTTTATCACCCTACCCCCAGTGGCGAATCTAGACCGTAATCAAGAGAGGGGTTATCCGGGGAGCATTTTTGTTGAAAAATTATCGTTTTACAACACAAATTTTATAAATATTACTTCTAAATAATATGCATCAAATAAATAATTAATAATCTGGTTTTATTAATAACAACAAATATTTATTAAAGTTATTAATATAGTATTATTAATTTTATCAATCTGGTATTATTAATTTTATTAATCCGGTATTATTAATAACAATAATAATTATATTATCAATAACAATTATTGCTAATAACGTTATTAATTTGGTAACACTTTTGTAGGTATACCATTTATCAACTTCAATTTTATTTGTTAAGTATTCAGGTTCAAACCCCCCTTAGCACCACCGCCAGAGATCCGCCACTGCTTACCACCAATAGTGTATGAACGGGAGGGCATGGGATCGTGATTTCTTTGTTGGAGAAACATCATTCTCCAAAAGCAGACCCTAGCATGATTTTGTGGTATGAACAAATTTGCAAATAGGAAGAAAAACATAATGGACTGTAGTTTTTTCATCACAATGATCCAATCTAAATAAATTAGGGCAAATTCTGCCTTAATACTTACAAATTTGCAATTTACGTTATAGGAATAATGTTTAAAAGTTTAATTTAGGCGTTTTATGTCACCGTTGTTTGCAACATGGCCGTTACAGGGTTCAATTCGTTTGGTATATCCATCCTCTTTGCTGCCTTTCTTTGACACGATCACTTTTCCTTCATGTGCGTTGCCAATCCAGCCAACTCTTGTCTTCCATCTCCAATATTTCGCACATCATTCTCATCTCCGTCACATATTATTCGAATTTGTCATATATTTCACTGGGTTAGATAGATTAGGTTAGATTATGGGTGGGCTTCCATCAAATGGATCCCCGCACATAGGCCTAAACGGTCCTTTGTACCCCTTGACACAGTTAGGGTTATTCCAACCCCAGGGCCTCGCTAAAGGACACCAAAGATTGGATTTTAGCCTTCCTGATATCCTCTAGGTTCGGGAAATATGAACCTAGGTACCGGTACCTGGTTTGGGCATGAGCTTCGCACAAACAGAGAACATGCGCGGAGGTCTGGTCTCCCGTCAGTATCCTATAAATCTTTCGCCATTTCTTTGGGTTTCATGTATATTTATCCTGTCCTGGTTGAATAATTTTCTTCGGTTTTGCCATTATAAACCATCCTTGCTCTTTTCCAATCTCAAAGGACTCTAAGACTTTTTCCATTTTTTTCACTCTTATTTTATTTTTTACATCATCTTCAACAAGTCATTCAGGGGTCAAGACAATGCCAAAATGCCCCTCAACAGGTCCCGAAGGTGCCCAAGGGGTCCGCGGAGTGTAGACCACCGCAATGTCTTGACCTCGACTCTAGGAGAAGGAGATGTGGCCAATATCTCGCTTCGGCCGGCTTGACTCCAGAACAGACCCAGTACTCATTTTACAGCAGGCTGAGTAGGCCTGGGACCAGTCTTAATGTTGAGGTGTGATTAAAAATCCCCATCCCACCGGGGGTCTAGCAAGCATCTCACCGCTCTATACACTGAACGACACTGACTCCCGTCATTCCGGGGTGCTCGGGATTATCCTTTGCTCTGCCATTCTTCTCTTCCTGAGACCGCATCCTTCTACCAGTCGTATCACCCACTTGCCTTTAAGATATCACTTAAGATTCCAATCTCCAGCACGTATTGTTCAATAACTCATAAACATGTTATTTTACAATAACTCATTACCGTGCCCAGTACTGAACTCCAACGGATGTGCATTCCAAGACTGGCAAACCTATATTTTCACGCGTAGCGGATGCGTCACTAGTTTGTACAGTTCCAGGACTTTTGCCTCTTGCTGTTTCGTCACTAGAAGAAGTACACGGTTTACTTGCGCACTGAAGCGGTTAACGTAGCAACTTCTAGAGTCGAAGTCAAAACCAAACAATTTTGTTGATGTATTGTTTAAATGAATACTTCACATTTTCGTAAATCACTTGAGACTATAAATATTTGGGTTCACAATTTCTAGTATGTGAGAGCAATTCGTGGAAAGTCAATAGTAGTATTTTTTTATTTATAAATGAGACATGTAGCGTTCTATTGAAGCTCATCTACTTTGAGCGATAGGAGTTAGGGGTTGGGTGGTAGGTCACTGTTAGTAGGTGGGCCGCTTAGTTGGGTTAACCAACAAATTGGCCCACGTGGAGGAGTTAGAAGTGGTTAGTAGTTAGCTATTGATACTAGGAGAAGCTGATAGAGGAAGGTCACAGCATTGGAACATTAATGTGAAAAGCTACAAATTTTCTGGCCCCATCGGGAATCGAACCCGGGATGACTTGGTGTGAAGCGACAACACTGTCATTTGCGCCACCGGTATTGTCACAAATAAATGTATTGTCAAAAAAGCAGTTAAAAACTGCATATGACCAGATGGGCAACAAAAGACTAGATTACCGTCCGTTATCAAGAGAAAATTATGCTAGTAAACTGTAAATATTAAAATAACCCAAAATTCGAGATAAATAGTAACAATAGTATTTATAAGACTGTCGCTCATAGGTCCGACTCTAGTGAGGTTTATATAAAAAACCGCCACTACCCGAAGGAAACCGAACCAGAATGGGGTTAATGCACACAACTATGTCAAGGTTGAGTACAGATAAAGATAGACAGATAAAGATATTTTTTTATTTACAACTTCCGAGTGCCTCTTCTACTCGGGGAGTGTAGTATGCATCGTCTACGGTCAAGAGAAAATTGCGACCGACCGGGACTCTAACCCGGGTCCTCCTGTTTTGGACACAGGTGTACTACCGATGCACAACCCACCTCGGTTCCATTAGCCCTTACACAACATCAGCATACACAACCACAAGCGGTAGCACACCTGCGGCCAAAGCAGCAGGTCTCGGGTGCGAGTCCCGGTCCGTTGCAATTTTCAATTGACTGTAGACGATGCAGATACAGGTAGTCTCTCCCTCATAAAAAAGCAAATCATAAATCCCACTTCTGGGTACGGCATCCGCCTTCAGCCTGAGAACCTACCCTCCCCTTTAGAGAAGACAATTTGTGATCTAATAACTGTGCGTGTCTTACCTTCGTGTTAGTACTGCATGAAGAGTATCTCCGAAGAAACTGCTCTCTTTATGTGTGGTGAACGCACAAAGAGGTCCATGGGCTGCAGTTCCTTTTCATCCCTACAGGGCGTGAGCGAGTGCGTGACTCAAGCACCCTGAGGGTAGACCGCCCGCACGAGGGGAAACGGTGTATCAAGATGTACTTGAGGGCTAAGGGCTCAGACTGCCTACGACAGCGATTTCTACCACACGTTGGTCATACTTCTGTCTCTATCCAAGCGTATGCAGTGTACGTTTAATAATGTGATACCCGACCTTCTTGTATCTGGTCCGTCTTCTCTGTGCGGGCTACCACAAGAACAAACACATTACTTAAACCATCAAGTGTGACCGAAAACGATGCGTTAGAACTAAAAACAAGACAAATTTTTTTAAAATTTACTTTCTCAAACTCTCAAAACCCTATTTCTTGATGATATTACCAGGGATTCTTGACCATTGTATTTATTTTCAATATCAATCTTTCTGTCTCCTTTATTTGCGTATTTTATTGCATCTCGTAGTGTTCCTAATAATGTTGTGTACCTTTCGAAATCTTCATATCTCTCCTTTGATGCTATCCATCTTTATCTAGCTTGAAAATTTTAGGTCCGTGATGCTTCATCCTTTTCATAAATATCACAATCAATCAAAACGAGATCCTGGGATTCGTTTCCCTTGCCACAGACGTACTCATCATCTTCCCTCTCGCTCAAACTTTTTAAGTACTGGTTGAAGTGAGTACTATGGCCAGTGATAAATTCTATGATATACTTATTCGGTGTAAACCATCTCTTAACAAGACCAATCTTGACCAAACTGACGAGAATAAAGAATGAACTCCAGATCGAAGATATTGCTATAGAAATTCCTCAATAACATTAGCAGAACTTGACGTGGATGCGTTCTTTACTCGTAGATCATTGAACTATTGAAGCCTACTCAACATTTTCCGAACACAACACCAAGACCCAACACCATGCTGTTCCAACCATGACTTTTCACCCCCTTCCCGCAGTCTGGCCTCCCCCTAGCGGTAGGGAAGATAGTAGACACTAACTCTAGGATTCACCAGAAGATGACAGTACCAGCACTATTTGACAGCGAAGGTGTTACCTTCTTCACCCTGGAACGTCTCAACTTAAAGGCGGGATTTTCTTAGGATGAAGAATCTATGATACTGCGTCGGCGCAGATAGGCAGTGAAAGCACGACGACCCTTTTAAGATCAGATCCTACTAGACACCATCCCGAAATGCTCAGAAAGACAGATTTTCATTAACAGATATTCTAGATTGTATCAAAGTAGTAGACGCAAACGAACTCACACGTGCATTCACCTACAGGAACGAGTTCTGTCACCATCAGACTAACCCCGCAGAACTAACGAGATCTCTTATAACTCGAATGGCTACTATATACCTTCAAAAGAAAATATAACCGTGATTTTGAATGAATCAGAGAAAATGTTAAAAATCGTATCATATCAATGTATTTCTAGTCCAACACCTGCTGACAGGAATTATTCGAATGCGGTATCTGAAGACTATTATGTCGTTGCATTGAATGTATTTTATTCTATGTAAGTTTAAAACTATAAATACTCAATGTAAAACTATAAATTGAAATTAAATTATCTGATAGGTAGGCCCAAATTTTTCCACAAACATAATGATTGCTAAAACTTAAGTTAAAAAAATTCAGAAAGAAACTGGTGTGGCCTATCATAAAAATTCAACTGGAATTTAAGTAACTTAGCAATTCGCAATGTGAACAATTGAAAGTACTGAATCTGGAATATTCGAATTTTTAATCATTCTAAATTCTGTCCAGCTAGCGGCCCACGAAACTATTTTTACAGCCCGCGAATTATAGTTTATTTTACATAATATTTACATCAAACGTGGGAGGGGGAACAACTTCGTGTTATAAACCTACGCTGTGAACATTAAAATTAGACGTGGCGTGTCATTTAAACCAATTCAGAGCTTAGTGAAGAAAAATTAGAGAGATGTTTCAAAACAAACACATCTTGTCCCCCAATTACATAAACCAAAGCATGAATAGATTAAGGAACACTCTTTGTAGCCTAAACCTTGCATAAATCATAAAAAATATAATAATTTGTCTTGTTGGCATAGTGTTGAATCGTGATGTAGGTAATTGAGTATTCATATCTACAGATTTAAAAATGAATACAGTTCAATAAATGCGTCAATAAAATAATTTAAGTTAATAATTTTTAACAAATTTAAATTTAATCTCCGAAGAAACTAAATAATTTTGAAATATTGGCGAATAAAGCATTGTGTCATATGCAATGCCTTGCATATGACATTTGCATATTAATAGGGATTTTGTGCTATGCATGCGATGTGTATCATCAGCTGAGCAGTAGTGTACACTGGTGGTGAATGGCGCATACGTAGTTCCATTATTTTACGGTTTTGAGCAAGACAAATGAAACTTTTAAAACATTAATAGTTTGAAGTCTGCGTATTAGAAGATCCAATTAAAACTTAAAAAAAAATACTTGATAAATTACTGCAGCGGTTAATTAAGTCTTCAATAGTAAGACATCAAAAGACTCTTAATCGTAGTTAAAGATTTTTAACAGACTGTTAACCGCCATGTTTAGACCACGGTTACTACGTTCATACCCGAGACCGTCGCTGATAAAACACGAGTTATATCCGCTATCCAGTGACACAAAACCTACCGCCCCGCCAGCGACGCTCAAGACGTTCGCTTTCTGAATACTTTCACTCTTCAGGACGCAAACAAGACATATCCTGCTTCAAGCCATTGTTATATTTCATATCTTGTTCTAAACTAATCCAAAGCCTCATATTGAAAAACATATTTAAAATTGTGTTATTGTAAATTCTAGAAAGTAAGAGATCTTTTGTATACATACTCATGGAAATTGTAAAGGACTTCACATCAAGACATGACTCCAAGAGAGATTCACCTCTCAGAGAGATTCATCTCTCAACCTGTATATATGTATGGAAATAAACGTGCATACAAGATATCTTCAAGTGCCTTCATTGCNAAATCTTCAAGTGACTTCATTGGCTCTGGCGAGCAGTAGAACTTAACTCACGTAATACCAAGCGTTTTTATTTAACTACTATTACATTAAAATTATCTGAGATCAGTGAAACCGGCTACGAATGATGTACGCAGAATTGTTAGTGTGCATCCTACGCGTCAGAGCGCGTGCGTGTTTCTCGTGAGCTTCGCCGTCATCTCTTCAGACTGAGCGCGAGTGCGTAGTTTTTGAGGCCCATTCTGCTCCTGTAGCTCCTGCTCTCCCCCTTTACTCTCTTCAGACTAGAGGACCAGTCGCGTCTTCTTTTTCCTTCACTTAAGAGGAACAAACCACATCCCACATCCTTTCAAATTGCAAGAACCACTTTGTGGTATTTTGCAATACCATCTAGAAAAAGGAATATTTACAATTACCATTATACAATCAAATTTAATTGATTATCGAAGACTTCCTATCTCCAAAGGACAAACAGTATATATAACTTTCTACTTTCTGTTTTTTTTAAATATATTTTGAATTCCATGTTTATATATACGTTTAATA
>NNCF01126281.1:783352-820953 GCA_002313205.1 Laupala kohalensis
GTTCGTACGTTAAAAGTCGTAAGTTTTCGATTATTAAAAATAAAATTGTTGCATTTGTAATTATGCCATGTTATTTTCTGTAACATTTCGTTTTTTATGGTACGTGATCGAAGATAATTATTTAATACTTTTTATCATGACCACTTGCCGACATCGAGGTCATTAAAACTCAAAACATTTTTGTAGGGAAAATGCTGTTACGTATTGGGGAAAGCCAACTTGATTGGGACTCACCGAATGACTCGACCAGGTGTATCATTGTGTTTATGGTTTTTGTTTAAGAATAATTGTAGTTAATTTCTTTTATTTTTTATTTTTTTGTGTCTCAGCATTAGTCTGCTGTCATGAAGAGCAGAAATGAGTGCTGCCATATAAATTATGAGTCAATGTAATTTTAATAATAGTGTTTTAATGCATTTTAACGTTTGCTTATTATAATATGATATATTTCTTCATATTTATAATTGCACCATATATCAGTAAATCTTGGTTTTGTTTCGTAAATTATCTGTGTAACTATCCCAGCGCAAAATTTTCTCGCATTTTCCTGGGAATAGTTTCTTTTATCGGAATTGATCGGATGGTCCGTTGCTTGGTGCCCCAGAGAGAAAGAGAGAGAGAGAGAGAGAGAGAGAGAGAGAGAAAGACGATAATTTTTGTTTGCAAGGCTGATTATGAGTTTCTAACACAAAATCTTCATCTGTTATCGAAAATATTTCCTGCCGACTCTTCTTGTATACAATAGCGTTTTCCGATTTTTCTTTCACAGCGTTTCTTAATTCATCATTCCTCATTACATTTTAAGTTTCCATGGTAATTTTTTTAAATTTTTGCATACCACTTCGATCTGTTTCAATTTTCCCTTCAGATTTCTCTCTTTCGGTGTTGAATTTCTACTTATTAAAGAGATCGAAACTAAAGTTTTGGTCTTCATTACCTCGTCGGTTCTCGCATGCTTAGTCGGCGCATCGAAACGTTGAACAAAGTTGGTAAAAAAATTAATTCTATAGAATGCCCCAAACCTCGCATCATTGATTTACAAGGTTGATACACTGAGAAAAAAACCACTATGAGTGTGGTTTTCTTAGAGTTGGATGTGCTATCCAAATTAAGAGGAAGGAAAGTTTCTGAAAACAATTGGATATGATATCCCATACTTCGGATACTTGGTTGAGATGTCACATTCTTAGGTTTAGAGAATTTCAGTTCTTCCTCGGTATTATTATATAATACTTATTGGGTACGTACATATTGTAAAAAGGTAAAGAAATAAATACATTATTATTATATTCCTTGGTTATCGCAATCAAACATGTTCTCTTAGCTTTAAACTGTTTCACAAAGTGAGGTTTTTACCGTTTTATTGTAATTTTTAAATGTACTGCGAACAACTTTGATCTGAAATTATCCTTTCTATTTATATCTTCTTTATGTTGAACTCCTGGTTAATAAAAAGCTGGACTATACAGTTATTGAAGAATTCAATTAAGGGGTTGTTCATAAATTACATCACGTGATGAGGGGGTCCGAGGATACATTAGAAAATTGTCTCAATTGTGACGGTCTCCTATAATGTAACAAGAGTCTTATAATCCCTTATGCACAATTTTCTCCGTGCAACACCTTCGACCTTTATAATCCTCTTACGTATACAAATGATTATATTTTCTCCTTTAATTACAGTTTTTTCGTGTTATGATGGGAGGAGAAGGTCGTTTTCCGACGTCACGTTAAAGAGGAGTTTGGCATGACGTGAACGAAGTGTGACAGGGGTGGGGATGGAGTGGAGCTAAAAATCCTCAAATATCTCGTGACGTAATTTATGAACGATCTGTACGATATTTTCTTCTTTTGACCGCTATTTCTTTTTAACTTTAATTTGTAATAACGGAGAATACCTCGAAATGTGAGGTGAGCTATTCTTCATTTGTACCGGCGCAGTGTCACCTTCGCCTTCAACGACACTAGCAGCGCTACGCGAAGCCGCACAAAGACGTCGTTGAGTGGCTGTTGCGTGGCTGTTGTGTGCTCAAGGACAAAGAAGGGTTTTCGGTTCTTTTCTTGCCGTGGGCCGCGTGGCAACCAACCCTCGACGAGGTCTGACACGACGGGGTCGCTCTTCGTCTCACGTGTAGCCGCGTTGAATTTAATGTCCAACAGATTATCGGTTGTTTTTCCTTTCTAACAAAGGAAATTAACATACGAAATTCATGGGTGATGAATATTTTTCAATAAATATTGTTTTCTATATGACTTCGCAATAATGTGATGTTAATTCTCTTACAAATTATCACGCTATCGTTATAGTACCAGGTTTTCTCTTCGGTTTTCCTTCGGGTTTTAACGGATTTCCCTTGGGCGGGAGTGTTATCAATGCTTTTGTTATTATTAATCACGTATTAATCAGAAGGTTAAAAAAGTAATTTATAGTTTGCAAGGTGTGGGAATTAACAAAACTACAATTGGTACAAATGAGGTGGTTGGATTACACAAAGGAGCTCTAAGACCACATATATGTGGAATACAGGCATGGCATGAAAAAAAGTCATATAGCAAGGATATTACGTAGCACACAGAGACGATGCTTAATACCATGGAGTATGTTAAAGAGTGCGTCGACGAAAGCTGTACAGGTGCTTTTAGGAGTTATGCCTATCGATTTAGAAATAGATAAATACTATCTGAGGGGAAAAGTACGAAGAAGGGATACTGTACAATTAGGAAAGTTGATAATTAATAAGACAATGAAGGGATGGAAAAGTATGATTTGTAAGGAGATAATTAGTTGTTGGAACATCAGGTAGAGATATGCCAAGGAAGGAAGAATAACTTCTAAGTTCATCACGGATGTAACGTTCAGCAATAGGAATAGGAACTGGTTCACACCAACACCACCAGTATATGAAATCCTTACTGAACATGGGAACATAAAAGAATACTTGTTTAAGAGAAACCTAACAGATAGTACACTATGTTTTGTAGAGAAGAGGAAGGGACTGTGGATCATGTTCTACATAACTGCAAGATAGTGGAAGAAGGATGATGGCGTTAAAGAGGAAAGAAATATATAGTGATACGAATTGGATGGATTATATTGCAGATTAGGATATATACAAGAAGTTTGAAGATTATGTCAATGTAGTTATGGACATTTGGAAATTATACAGCTAGATAGTAGTAAGTTCCCCATCTCCTCGGGGTTGGGGAAAAGCCGCAGAGAAAAGTGACAAAAAAAACAGATCAGACAATCATAAAGCAAAAGAAATGAAGAGAGAAGGAATAAGGTGTAGAGAAATAAGGAGTAAAACAAGGAAAATCAGAAAAAGACACAGAGGGAAAAGATAGAAAAATAACCGTGATATTTCATTGAAGAATGGAGAAATATAAGAGAAAATAGGATTGAGAGATTACTACAAGAGAAGAAAAATATGAGAGAGATAAAGCCCTGGTAATGGCCAGAAGGTAAGCCGGGTTGATAAGCAGAAGTAAAATATAAAAAAGTAAATAAGTATACGATATCTTGAGTTTAAATCACAATAAGTACATCCAACGATTCAGATCGCCAACGTTTCGACATTTATTACGCCATCTTTACGGCTCCTTGCAACCACAATTGAATTCCCTCACCACCAAGATGTCGGTAGTGATGTCAACTACACACTGTAACGTTCGTATAAATGCACACATAAACCCTAATAATAAAGTTGTTTGTAGTACTAATTGAAAACAATGGTGGAGCATGGATTTCATTTATGGGGGTGGGGGACAAAAATGCGAAATCATGAGGGTCGGAAAGGACGGTCACGGATATTATTGAAAATTAGGAACAAAATGTTTGCTTTACTACACTTTTACTGCTCAAAAACTACTGGATGATACGTTTTATACATAACATTCGGAAATAAATTATATCGGATGCAACAAAAATCACAATTTTGGTTAATTTCCTGAATTGCTTGTTCTTTGACAACAAACGATGATACATAGAAATTAAGTTTTTGAAAGCTTTGAATAAAATCCCCGTGTACAATAACAAGACTTATAATAACAGTCCGCTTTTATTATCTTAATGTCCACTTCATTGATCGGGTCAACGGCAATATGTCAGTGACATACCACAACCAGAACACCTAATACCAGTTAATATTCTCTGATTTTGACCACACAATACACAAAACATGCATACAGTTGGATTTTTTTAAATTTTGGTGTAGCAAAATTTGAAAGGGAATAATTTTTCAACACTTTCTCTCCATTCAAATATTAATTTACTATTCATTTATAAGGCATAATAGATCAAAAATTAACAATAAAGGATTTCAAACCGCATACATAAAGTGTCTTACTGTATAAAACAACTACGTGTAGTGGCGAATGACGAGCGGCGTATTCTTAAGAATTTAACATCTAATCAATTGATCTTCACTCCAATCAAAAGTACATGCACGTTAATCTTTCAACAATTCAGCGACGCGTTGGGTAACATGTTACACACGATAGCTGTGGAACGAAACTAGAAACCCGAGAGTCAGTCAGATAAGAGAGGATAGGAAAGACGCAAGTGGCTACTGTACTCCAGGTTCAAGAGTTCAGGAGTTTAGTCTTCTCGCACCAGGAGGATTTTCTCTCAAAGACAGTCGAGTCTATTCAGAAATGAGACATTTCCAAAACACATTTTATCTTTGAATTTCATAAAAAATGTTTGAGTCTTTCCCGAGGAACAAAAATATATGCAGGATAAATTGTGTACTGGAACAAAAATTGAACGGTAAGACCTACTGCGCTGGGCCTCAGGGTCACAGTCCCAGCTGCGTCCCCCTTCTCTTCGGGCCTGTGCGCCTGTGTTACCTTTGCGCTGCGCCTCAACTCGCGCTGTACCACATCACATAGAGAGATAGACACGGAAACTGGGTCGCTGCATGCGCCACTGCGTCTCTGCAGTGGGTTATGATGGGAGAGTAGGATTCCGCTACCGGAGTCAGATACGTCTCGGCTAGGGTTGCCATCTGTCCAGGTTTCCTCGGATCTGTCATAGTTTCAAGGGCATGTCAAGAGAGCGTCATGGCACAGCTTGGATTTCTACACTGTACGGTCTTTCGGAATATGCTTAGCATCGCAGACTAGTCATCAAAATCGTTAAAAATTCGTACCCGACTCCCATTATTCAATGTTCGAGTACGGTGGTGTACAGTGTAACGTTTTGCTGCTTAATTGTAGTTTATAATTGTGAAAACCCATGTTTATTATTCAGTGAATCAACTCATAAAACATTGTTTATCGGATTTCATTTTTACGTAAGGTAAAAATTATACTGGTATAATAATGTCCCGAGTTTCCGTTCCAAAATCCGGGATTCTTAGTCCATGTTCTAGATTTATAATTTTTATGGCTACCCGGAAATCGTCATTTTGTCGTATAAGGAACCAATATTTTGGCCATCTAGCTGAAGAAGGCCGCAGCAAAGCGGCGGAAACGTCGGTTCCTTATACCGACAGCGGTGGTCTAGAGGTATTGTCTTCGCTTCCGCGAACCCGCTGAGCGGGAGAGCGTGGGTTCAAATCCTGCTCTGTCACACTAGGTGAGGTTTTCAGCTGGAGTTACCTTCACCTATTCCAAAGTAATGTTGGTTCGGTACCATAAGTTCCCTGGTAACCCAACATCTTTCCTTCCCAATTCCCTCTCCCAAAGTCTAACGGTCTCGTGACTTGTACCTCATTTGTCAAAAGGCATAAAATAAAATAAAAATAAAATAGCACGTTGCGGCGGGTCCCGGATACCCAGGACACACCCTCGTGGTCTGTCTACTCACCATCCTCATATCCATGTGAACGTCTTCTCGCTTCTATTTTGACTCGAAACTCGCTACCAC
The DNA here is from genome assembly GCA_002313205.1 of Laupala kohalensis. Classification (NCBI taxonomy): domain Eukaryota; kingdom Metazoa; phylum Arthropoda; class Insecta; order Orthoptera; family Trigonidiidae; genus Laupala; species Laupala kohalensis. The sequence goes on from NNCF01126281.1 coordinate 789,222, forward strand.
CCTCTTAACGCCTGCAGCGGACGAGGCGACAGTAATTTGCATAACGCTCATCATGTTGCCACCTTTCAATTAAGGCCTTCGCTACCAACTGTCTCGACTTCCTTCAGTTCTCTCTACCCTGCCTTTATAATATTAACGTTTAGGAGCCCGTCCATTAATAACGTAGCAGAAAAAAATACCATTCCATCACAAATCATTATTCCTCCATTACGCACAGGTAGCGATACCTCCCCCATCAATTAAGCATCCCTATTATTATTATTGTTGTTGTTGTTATTATTATTGTATTTGTAAATGTGAAATATAGCGTGCTGTTGCAGCTTATCTACATGGAGCGATAGGAGTTACGAGTTGGGTGGTAGGTCGTTGTTAGTAGGTGGGCTGCTTAGCTGGGTTTACCAACAACTTGGCCCACGTGTAGGGGTTAGTAGAAGTGGTTAGTTATTGATTCTAGGAGGAGCTGGATAGATGAAGGAGTGTTTGCTTTTCAGTAGTCACAACTTTTTTTTTTTTTTTGCTTTTCGAAAAATGTAGGGACTAATTTTGATACAGTGACTTCATTGTTTGTTCTCATATCTCAAGGCAATCACTCCGTACCGCACCGTAACACTGAGTAACACTATCACAAACCTCCTCTCGTGCGTTACTTAATTTATGAAGCTTTCTATAGATCAGAGCTGTCCAATAGGTGGTCCCCGGGCCGAGTGCTGTCCGTAGACCTTTTACGTCCATTTTGTTGCTTTCTTCCAAAAATCTACTGACATATTCTTCTCCCTGCATCACTTCTCCTCAAACTAAGATAGTAGATTCAGGAGTAGTATATTATGTCACTAAATATTTTCGTATTTGCTGGTAGACGAAAATTATTTCCCCTCGCTTCTATTTTCATATTTTAGACCATTTACTTAATCAATGATAGGTTACATCACGAGTTGGCAGAATAAAACAAACGATTGGCACTAGCTACCGTTTCGTATCATTTATAGCTCCATCTTCAGAGCTGCCAATCATTTATTGTATTCTGCCAACCTTTGTAACCTATTCTTGCAAACCAACATGGTTGATAACCTTCAACTGACATTTACACATTAATTGATACTTGTATCTATATCTGGTTTTCTTCCTTCAGATCCTTCTCTTTTAATACACTCTTCTAGTGTGTGTTCCATTCCTTGATTTTTGTTTTCCTATCATCTTCGCTCTTTCACAATCCTCCTCCTCTTCTACCTCTCGATAAACGCCGATAAATCCCGGGGAATGGGTGCCATTATCCAGGGACAAAGCCACCGATTCACGGGCATGGATAAATCTTTTCTTCTTTTTGTCCAATGGGATGAGGAGGGAATTGAGAGGGGGGGGGCAAGTTCCGTTCGTTCGGTCGCCTTCTGGGAGGCAGGGAATTGCGGAGGAAAGATGGAACAGGAAGAGGGAAGGCAGGAAAAGGCGCGTAGCGTCTGTTGGGCGTTCCCATTCAGATTCCCTCCTGCTGGGGGTTGGTTGGATTTGAGACCAGATTAAAATGTTGTGGAATTACATCGCGTCGCTGCGGAAATAAAGGAAAAACATGTTTTAAAATATGATGTTTCGTGTTAATGACTACGTCGACATGAATACAATTTCTTGTATTTATTCAGATGGAAATGTTGCGGAGTTTATTTTGAATTAATATTTGTCACAGCGAAATAATTAATTAACTTCATAAACGAGGTATGATAAATATTTGTAACTCTCCTAACTCATTTTTATTATTCAATAAATTTAAAGATACAGTTTATGCGTGTTGTATGTGAGAAATAAAAATAATGATGGAACCAAAAATTAAGATAAGTAGTTTATATCAAAGATGGAAAGTCACAATGATTTCTGAAGGGGAAATCGGGCAATATATTTATACTTTCTTCTGCGTTCACGTGTAACACCACGAGTTCCTTCTGATTTATGTTCTCAAATTCACGCATCACTAAACCAGGTTTAAAGAGGAGTCTTCATATTTCTTTCCGCATTCCTCGGTCGAGAGAACTTACGGAGAAATGTCTAAGTAAGAACTGTGCATACCATTTGATACAAAATATTTTATTAATATTTTTAAAACAAACTTTCAATATTCGTGTGACCAAAGATGCAACTCTGTTCTCTAAGATAAAATAAGGTTGACGGGTTAAGACAGAGGTATGAATAAAAATGAACGCAGGATTAACCTGAAAACATTATACATCGAACTGTGTCGGATTACATACTAGCCAATTTATATTACAATTGTAACCAAACTTGATGTCAGAGGCGATTCAGTTAAAAATAAGATTTAAGAAAAAATTTCATTGTAAGATACGGAAAGGCGTAAGTAATTACCTTCATAGTATGTGATTTTCAGACTTTATTACGATATCGCACTGAACAAAAACATATTTGAGAAGCGAAAGGATTATGGAGAGGGATAGCTACTCAAAAACGGAATTCTAATGTGCAAAGAAGTAGTGAGAAGTGGTATTTGTTAAGAATTAAATACAATTGCATAATTATATAGATTATAGTGACTAAGTAATTTATAAACCAAATCTATTAAAAAATCACCTGTGCTGAGGCAATACCACTGCAATACTCAAAATAGAGAAGCAAATTTTCCCCCCGTATTACCATCTTCCTCATGTTTTTGTGTTCAAGACCAACAATTGGTGTAGTAGACGTTTAAAATTAGAATGGAATAAAAAATAAAAAAAAGGAATTTTTTTTCATTGGGACGTTCTTTCTACTGAATGGAATAAAAATGTAACTCTTCACATTTCGAACTTCAGTCTGTCATTGTGGTGGAGGTAACAAAATATAATGGGAACGATTGTCGAAAATTATTCTTATAGATGTGAGTGATCTTGTGAACCACTAATCCTTTTACGGCCATTTTGTCGTCGTGGGAGACTTTCGTGATCTTTTCGACGTCTCCTTGACGAAAAAATTCAAGAACCATCTGCAAATCCGTGCTCTTGAAGACACGGAGAAGAGTTTTGCATTTCCTGTCCAAAGCTCCGAGGGAAATGAAAGAAGTACTTGAGGGACTCCCTTTCCTTCAATTTCTTAAATGGCAAATAAGCTCTTTTCAAGGCTGTCAAAACGGAACTTGATTCCTATTGGACTAAGGGTTTTCCGAGCAGTAGACCGATAGACTGTTCACCAATTCGTAATGATATTAAATTCCGTGTTTTAAATATGTGTCCAGTGTTCTTGGCAAATGCTAATTACTTCTAATGAATATTTGAATGCTCTTCATTGTACAAATAAGGATGTATTTTACTACGCTGTATTTAGTGGTGTTTTTTAATATATTTTTGATAATACGTTATTTGCGGAGAAAGAAATATTATTTTCATTTTTAACGCAAGATATATATTCTTTCTGTTTATTTTGAAACATTGAGTCATATGAATTACATAAATCATTAAGAACTTAAAACATTTATTTTGTTGTGTTTAGTTACACAGACCACGCTCCTTCTTGCAAGCTAAGAAGTGGTGTCAGGTCTTCAAGAGGGAATTATCGTACAAGCCTTCCTAAATTATCGTATTTTGGAGGCCATTATCGTACATCCTGTTTTCACGTATTGAAGCATTAATAAAGTAACGTTTTAATCGACTTTATTTGATATTTACCGCGCTAGCTTCGGGTAGTTATTTGTTTTATGAGTAACTGTAAATGAACACTGTTGGATAAGTAAGCAATATTGGTCTGCTTTTCGAACAAGCGAAAACATTACTTTGAGCAACGTAGATCCTAATATATAAATATACTTATTGTTCCAGTGCCGACACTGATTTAAATAAGCTGCTACGTGGATCATCTCTAATACCACTATACTTTTATAATTAAATAAAATTAACTGCTTGTATAACTAAATTTGAACTTCACTAATTGCATAACTTGAAAAAAATATGTTAAAGAATAAAATAGTGATGAGTTCTCACCTATCCGTAATATCGTTGGTTGATTCCCGCGTGCAATTCCATGCTTCCAACATTTGCCAATATAATCACTTTTTAGAAACGTTTATTTTTAGAATTATTTCCAGAATTTGATATAATTTTTACATTTTCGAAGCATTGAGGTTCCAGCGTATCACGAATCTTCGAATAATTATCTTCTTCTTCTCTACAACATATTATCTAATGGTTCGGACTTCTCATCCATCCTGTTCTGACCTTGAATTCCCAATTTCTTTATTTTTGTGCATTATATACCTCTTAAGACGCCCCTCCATCTGAACTTTAGTCTTTCTTTTGCTCTTGTAGCAAATGGGTTCCATTCATAGTTTTTTAATAATTCTATCTTCTGGCATGCGATACACATCCCCAAACCAAACCAATCTCAAGGTTTTGATGTAGTTTACAATATTTGAGTATTTGATTTGTTTATGAAGTTCGATATTGTTTCCTATTCTCTGGGTAAATCTGAGTGTTTCATGGATGCAAATATCTTCCTCATGACCTTCCTTTCAAATAGCATAAGTTTTCTCATTTTTCGTTCTTTATGAATCCACGTTTCGGCAGCGTTATGTTACCATATGCCTAATTGTCCAGTTGAGCCTTGACTTCGCAGTTTGTTTTGGAACTGTGTTTTGCTAACAAAATACCTGTCGCCAAGTGAAATTCCAATGAAGAAAATATCAGAGAAAATTGTGTCTATTGACTATCGATCCAAGCTATTTATAGAACTCGAGTTTTCGATAACCTCTTTAATTAAACTCTTTGCAAGGTAACACCATCAAGCAGAGCATTGTATCATCGTGAAAAGTCAAAAACGAGATCTCAGCAACTATTTTTCTAAAGATTCCTTAAGCCAGTATGAACGTGCCACGCGCTAGTTAAGCATGAGACTAAACATAAAACGTTTTTATAATTTTACCCGTTCTGCTTGTATTAAAAACGCTCATTATGACAGTAATCCATGAATTATGGTATTTTAAAAGTAAAAATGTTAATAAGAGTGTTCAAATTCACAAATAAAATTTTACTGTTCTTTTCTTCATTAAATTTGTAATTCGTTTTTTTTTGGGGGGGGGCGGGGAGGCGGGGGGTTATGTGTGACATTTTTTCATTTCGATTCCACCAGAAATTATTTGGGAATTTATTAACGTATCGTCTCTTCAGGGGTTTTATCCGTAAGAGCTTTCTTCGTGTTATCACGTGTTTATTCAAACATTAACCCAGCAAGGTCCAAATTTTATTGGACGAGTTGTTAGATAATAGTTTCTTTCATCAAAGAAACTCAAGACATTAAAAAAAAGTTGCTAGATCCCTCATACTCCCTTAATTATGCGTCATCAACTAACACGACTCACCAGCTTCGTGTCGTCAAAGGTCCAAAACGGGAACTCGACAACCCTTAAAACTTTAAAACGGATGAAACATGTATTTTAATAACATCGCGATACTCTTCTTTCAGAAAAGGAAGCCGGATATTGCGGAACGAGACAGTGAGGGGCAGTTCCGATCACGACTTCCGGATCCTGTCGCGTCTTTTCGACGTGCGTCCTCGGCATTTTATAATACAGCGTTTGTAAGCGTCTCGCGGGGACGCCGCATCTAAATTATAAATCTCCCTCCCGGCGCTCTTCTCGCCTCCTTAATTCACTTTGTTCCGCTTCCCTTTCTCAGATGGCGAAGGTCATACGACGCAGAAGAACAAATAGGCAGCGACCGAGAACTGTAAGCGGAAAATAGTGAACCCATTAAAAAAAAGTCTATTTTTGTACCTTACTTTCTTAATTTGTTTTCTTCTTTTATCACGTTAAATCAAACACATTTATGTGTGTGTTCAAACACGTACGTTCCCCTCACGGTGGACTGCCGAAACATTTTGTGGCATATAATAAAAAACTGTCTTCAAAGGAAGTGGAATTGTTTAGTTATGATTGTAGAGGTGTGTAATGACTTTATGTTTTTATTATTTACTCTTACGTAAAATTTCACTTCAATTAAAATAATATTTTCTTACTCGTTGGTTTTAAAATGTTCGCATCCATTCTCGACAAAACAAAGTTCAATATTTGTATTAAATTTATTTAAACGTATACAAATAAATATTTTGAAATCAATGAAACGAATTAACTACGACAAAATTATTATTTTCCGTTATCTTGGACATGTAGAGCGAGTTGAATTTTTAAATAAATGAATTCCCTCCCTGTGAGTTAACGTGATTTTTTTGTCTTGTTGAAATAAATCCGGTTTTATTGGAGGTTTACAATGGGAAGAAGTGGATTGTGTGAAACAATCAGTTTATTGTAGAAATCAGGGCATTGCAGCTCAGCTAGCACTAAGTTCGTAAACTATAGTCATTCTTTAAGAATAAATCAATTACTCAAATATTTGTTAGACTGCACCATCTAATTGTGTTATGAAATTTCCATAAATATCGTGACTCGTTAAAAAGATGGTCATTTCGGGAGAATTATCGATACCTCTTATAGAAATCTCTTAGATTGCGGTGAACCTCACCGCCAGGTAACAGATTAATCATGTTACGTCGAATGAAAATGGTAGACGGGACCGGGATTCGAACCCGGGACCTTGAGCTCTACGCGCTCATGCGCTTACCGACAGCGCCTTCCCCTTCGCCTCTCGGGTCCGTCTATCATTCCCATTCAACTTGTGAAACCCAAAGGGAGTCGCCTCAGATGAGGAGTTTAGTCTCTACGAGACCACCTCAAGTTTCACAAGTTGAATGAGAATGATAGACGGACCCGAGAGGCGAACGGGATGGCGCAGTCGGTAAGCGCATGAGCGCGTAGAGCTCAAGGCCCGGGTTCGAATCCCGGTCCCGTCTACCATTTTCATTCGACGTAACATGATTAATCCGATACCTCTTAGTAACATTTCACATCAATGTTACCAACCCTCTCTTATTAGTTTTTTTTAAAAATAGTTATGTATACCTTTGTACTACGAAAACATTTGTTATCTCTCATATAAAAAATAAATAATTCAAATGTTAGGAAGGAGGATATATTTTCCATTCCTCTTTTTCGTGGTAGATAGAAACCAACACCACCATCCAAAAGAAGAAATCAATTGTAGAGTTATGTGCTGAAATACTTTATCTTAAAAAATTGATAAATAAACAAAATAATTTTATTTTGTTATAGTTACTTGTCCGTGAATGGTATAGGAAATATTATTGTAAACAAAGTAGAACTGGTACGAATCAGAATCAGCATCTTGATAGTCAATAAACATTCGCGGACATATTTTCGAACATTGGTCACAAAAAACGTCAGTAGCCTTCAATTTTACCGTATGATCGTATTTATCATCTACAAACATTTTGAAAAGAAGGATATTGGAAAGGAGGCGTAAAGTTAGGAGCCGGGAATGCTAGGCACTGAAACATTGATCCGCAGTAGATGTTCTAATTTGGATGCGCGAGGATCAAATCTGCGCTATTCTGCTTAGCGAACACACTATCACCTCTACTGCTGTTTGGTTCCTAGTTTCTAAAATGTACACTCCGTTCTAGGATCGTACTCACACTGCATTATAAAAAAGAAATTTAAAATTTATAACGAGAAACGTACAACTTTCAGCAACTGCAACAAAAGAACAATGCACGTTTTTAAGGAAACACTGAACGAGTTTTTAAAGTACTTTAGTATCAAAATAGTAGCTAGATAAAAAAGATTATTAAAATAGTATTAAATTGTCGTTACGTATATTTCCAATTTTCATTTTTCTGCCGTTTTCTTCAAGCATTGAGATTTATTGTTGAGAAACTTCCATCCATGTTGAAGTTGTTTCTTTTGTTTATCACGAGTGGTTTGATTCACTATTGTTTCGATAGTTGAAAACGACAAACATTGTCAATATGGGATTTTTTTTCATTGTAGTATTTGTAAAGGGGCGATGGTGTAGCGTGCTATTGAAGCTTGTCTACATGGAGCGATAGGAAGTAGGAAATGGGTGGGAGCGATATTATTAGTGGGCAGACCGGTTAGCGGGTTTTACCAACAACTCTGCCCACGTGGAGGAGCGAGAAGTAGTTATTAATAGTTATTGATACTAGGAGGAGGTGGTTGGAGGAAGTGGGGGAGGGGGGTGCTTTTCAGTTCACAGCTGTGTGAATTGGAACATTAATGTGTAAAGCCACAAATTTTATCTGGCCCGACCGGAAATTGAACCCGGAATGGCTTGATGAGCTAGTACGCTACCACTTAAATACGGCATTCAATATCGATTCAGAACCAGACAAGAGAAAAGTCACGGAAACTCAATAATAGTAATAATAACACAATAACAATTGCACAACGTAATAATAATAATATATTAAAGAAAAGAAATTCTGTATAAGAACGTCGATTGATTGTGTAGAGCTTGCCACACCTGCAATGAAACAATCCACCACAATATTTCAGGTTGCCAAGTACTCGCCCCTCTGGACTACACCTTCAGACACTATCAAGTGGCCAAAATAATTCACCAAGAGCTAGATAAAAACTTCAACTTGGTTGAAACTGTTCTCCCCACTTACAAAATCCATCCACCACCTGTCTTGGGATAAGCGAATCATTGCAGACAGAACAATGGATCGTATGTCGGACAAAACATTAATAGACAAATTTAAAAGGACAGCTATTTGTATTGAAGTGGCTGTTCCTTCTACTAACAACTTAAAATAGACAGAACAAACAAACATACAAAAATATCACGCACTTAAGACCGAAAATCAAGAGATCTGGAAACAAAATGAAGTAGCAAGTACTCCCCTCACAATTTCAACAGCTGGACTCATTTGCAAAACATATTGCAAGATTGCCTTTGACTAGAAATACAACACAAACATACCACCTAACAAGGAAATTTCTTAGTCTCGACTAAGACCAAATTTTACTTCCGGTTTGGAATATAAGCCCGCCTAAGCTATCTGTTTGAACATAGAAAAAACAATTTCACAACAAAGTAATTATAATATCTGCTACTAACACAAAGCAATCTGGAAAAATAAAAAAAAAAATGCTATATTCTACTTTGACAGATCCATTCACACAAACAAAATCCCACAAAACAATAGACCTCACATTACAAAAATAAACAAAAAAGAAATGTTCGTCACTTTTTATTGACATTGATGTCCCACGTAACACAAACCTGCAGAAAACACGCGGTGGAAAAATGAGAAAATATAGCGAACATACCTATGATCTGCAACAAACCACTCTGTACAAACCTCGATTGAAGTATGCATAAGAAAAAATAGGAAAATTGAGCATAAAAACTACAGTTTTCAAAATAATTCAGAAGAGTCGAAGAATTACATTAGGAAACGTATAACATTCTTTGCCAAGTCAAGTCTACAGTTATACTGTATTATTTCTGAGAATATCCCAGAAAAAAATTATAAAATTACTGTCGAAAAAATAGTTACAACCAATATGCGGAGCAATAAGTTTATTTCATATTTCTGCTAGTTAAATCTAGAATTATCTAAATGTAAATAAATACACGTTGATATCATATGTGGAAGACCAGATCTTCGCCGCATCAGGTATAGGCATAACAAAAATAAATGTATTCTTAGTATAACGCGTGGGGGGTGGCGACTGGGTTGCACGCGCTCGTGCAAGTGGCCGCGAACGTTGAGCGCGTGACACAGTCCAGGCGGAGTTTCCCCGCCCCTTCAGTGCTACCAACCCCGTGCTCGTGACCCTGCCACCGCCGCTGCAGCGAGAAACTGGCTGAAGAATCGCCCCATTGTGACCGCCGACCCGGCCATCCCATTTCACTCCACGGGGAATAAATCTTTTTTATTCCGGAATGGGAGTGAGCCTGGCGCTTGGGGGCAGCTGTGTCAGGGTGATGGTGGCGGGGGCGGTACCCGAGACGGTCGCGGAAAAAAATGGCTCTCAGCGTTAGCGAAGAGGTGGCCGTCAAGACTTGTAAATTCTTGATCGTGATAATGGATGTATGTGGTAGTCTGCGGTGGGAAAGGGTGTGATTGACACGGGGTCAGACGAATGTTCGGTAATAGAAGGTGGAGATAGACCTATTTCATGATTCTGGACGGGACTGGGGTTTAAGTCAGAAATCCAGGACAAGAAAACAAACAAAAAACTCGGAACTTTGCAACTTAAACCGCAATATCATTCTATGAAAATACACATTTTACACTATATTGATGAAATAAATTTATTTGGTTTAATCATGTCATGGTTTATGCATATAATTAGAAACTTGTGTACATTACTTTCATAATTTCTTTCTCTTATTTGAGTATCTTTTATAAATATGTTTATATAAATATATTGAACATATGCTTCTCCTGACCGTTGGTTTCCCGTAGTTCTCAACGATGCTCAATGAATCAATAGTTGCAATATACATAAAAGATACTATACAACTACTTTAAATAATTTAAAACAGTATTAAATGATTCTAAAATATTACAATAAGAATCACAAATAAAATTGCAGCTATCCATTCAACGAGAATGAATTCCAGGGCGTTGTATGTTCAACCCACGGCTCTACTTACGGGACATTTGAAAGGCGTACAGGCAAAATAAACCTCGCCACACATTTGTAAATTATTTTACAAAAAAATATTAATTATCTCCCTATTCAAAATAAAAATGAATACATGTAATTAAAGCCTGGATGTTATTTATGTGCAAATGACAGTTGTAAACAGAATTAAATAGATATTTCTCTCAATCTCTTTGTAGATAACTAAAATGTTTCACGACTTCAATTCAGTTAGAAAAGAGTTCCATCATTGTAATATCTTGACGTTCAGTGAATGATGGGAGGTGCGCGGCAAAATTTTGAACCTTCATGACGACTAGCCTGCGCTGGATGGGTTGTATCGTAAAACTGGATGGCGTAGAAACGCACACCCTACAAACTAGGACGATTCGCGGAGTTCGTAATTACCAGCGTTTGTGAGAGATTATGACGTTAACAGTTTTTGGTGGAGATGAAAGTGTACTTAAAAATCGGTAAAAAAATTGTTTCAAAGTCGCATCCAAACAGTTATCGAAAACAACAAATACTTTTTGCGATTTAAGTTATTTACAAATACTCTTTTCGTGAGTATTATGAGTGAAATTACTTGACAAAATTAGGAGGGAGTAGAGAAAAAATTAACGTATTATAATACAGTCACCACGAATGAAGAATATAGACCGTATTTCACCTGCCGAGTGATGGGCCGAAACACTCGCCTAAGTACTCGACCGAGCTACTTTAAAGGAGAGTAAAGGAATTACATTCGAAAGAGGAAGTGGTCGAGTCAGCTCGTTTTTTGTACATGACGTGATTAGTTCGTCTTCGAAATATGATTTCGCGGTGAGACAAAATTAGAAAACTAAAGAGAATTTTTAAACTTATCATACCTGACCTGATACAGGAAATATAAATACTAAACGGTTATCGACAAGACAATGGCTACTATGAAGAGATACAGGGGGAGAAACTGCAAGTGTTAAGAGAATTGGAAATCGAAGATCTCAGAGAATACAGATCTTTTATGAGGCTGGAATGAGAGCACTTTGAATCTTTAATTGACGCTATAACTCCGGAAGTTAAAAAGGAGGATACGTGTTTCCAGCAAACGTTAAATTACACGAGACATCGCTTTTATCATTATATATTCAATGTCCCAACCAGCAATAAGCAAATTTATCCCAGATACTTCGGATGCTGTTTACGAACACCTACTTCACTGACTCGACTAACCACACTGACCGTGTGAACAGCAAATAGAGAGCCAAAGTCAAGGTGGACGGGGAGGAGGTACAGAAATAGAACCCTTGTTTATTCACTGTCTCGACCGGATCGCTCGCCCATTACAACATTACTAAACCGAACACTGACTGTTCTCATCACATTAACCAAGTGCTCAGCCGAATGCACTGTCTCGGTCCAGCACTCGGCATACGACCTTAAGGCGTTTCCAGACATTCGTCACTCGGCGAATCCCGAACGTCCGCTCACCCAACGTGTTGCTTGCTCTTTGCCGCATCACGAAAACCAGCGCTCTCCCTACTCGCAGCGTGTCGGTCTTTTGGACACATCAAAGGATGCTGTACAATGGCGAGCTTTGGCGAGCGATACTCGCCATTCGGTATTCGCAGAATGACGAATATCTGGAGCCGCCGAAAGGGAACTGTCAAGGTGGAAGAGGAGGGCATTGAACCTCGCAAGGATCCGTTGACTACCAAGTTCTTGACAATCTGTACAAGACGGGAATCGATCTGTTTCCAGCTTTCGTGCTCAAGGTCAGGTACCGTAGAGTGATTATTAACTGTAATGTACCGAATTACTAAGCCATGGGCAAAGACCCGACAGTTCAAACACGAATACGTCTTTAAGAATTTGAGAGTAGATTGAAGTGATGAGTATGTAATTTTAAGACCTGAGAAAAAGTTGAATTTTCATGGAGGAGTAATTAAGGAATTTCTGACACAGATTCAAACCCTTGTGTAACGGTCACTAAAAGAAATAAACTTTTGATCTCCCGGGTACTGCACTAAGTTAAATTTTTTTTCCAAATTTATTCATCTTCGATTTTTTAGGTACTCTAACAGTCCTTTAATAGTAACATTAGCACATAAAAAAACAGTTACGCTAGTCTCATAGACGTGCAGAATCATGGTTTACGTGCCAAAGCAACACTCGAAACCTTGGTAACTATCTAAGAAGCTTCAATAAACGGGAAGGTATGAGTACCGCCCTTCCTAATTGAAGTGAGGTGGAAGTGTGAAAGTAATTCTTGGAGCTGACGAACATACTCGTACAAGTGAATCGTGGGACATGGTCGATTAGAAGGTGGTTGTCAATATAAAAAAGTTCGATTGAAATCATATGGATGACTTTTCTTCTAATTTATTCACAATAATTTAAATTAAATAAATAAATTTATTGTCAGAATTGGCATTTGAAATGAAAATAATGTTAAGGGATAGCTCATAAATTACGTCACGTTCTTGGAGATAGGGGGGGTGGGTTTGGAAGTACGTGACGGTTTATGACGAGGGGGGGGGCAGTATTTTACAAAGCGTGACGTTACATTTGATATGTCATAATTGTAGAACACAGTCTCAATTGGGCAAATTTAGACAATGAAAACAGGAAGTCTCAAAATCCCCAATGTACCATTTTCTCCATGCGACACTTTATAATCATCTTAAGTATACAAATGAATTTATTTTCTCCTTTAATTATTGTTTTCATTGATCATAGTGAGAGGGGGCAGGTCATTTTTGTGACGACAAGTTAGAGAGGGATTTCGTATAATCCTCAAAGATCGCGTGATGTAATTCATGTACGATCCCTGTATGTAAGAATAGAATATTCTACGTCAAAATATTGGAACTAAGATAATACGTCTTTTATCGTTAAAATATTCATTTACATAGCACTTGACCATGGTTTGGTTCAATATTAGTAAAAATTTTCCATTTCTTCGCCACTTTCCACGCCCTCTAATTCGAAGCGACTTCCTGTATGAATTAATTTGGGCTTTTATTAATACGTCATTTAGGAAGAATTACTCCTTCCTCACCTGAAGATCATAAATTATACACTTTCTCTCTGTTGAATAATGTATATCAACTTCAAAAGCCTCATTGGGAACTATGAATAAAAAAGAACCGTTCCATCAACGACTGATTTTCGTTTTCACGGAATCCGCGGCTGATTTTCTGGAGATATATTAGACTGAGAGTAGAAAAAGTAATATATTCTAAACTACGGACGATCTCCGTGTAACCATTTCAGGCATTGTTATTTAAATAGAAAAAAACTGAGGTAGTTCTCTAGAGAATGCAAAAAAAAAACGTATTTCCCTTGAGCAGCTTGCTTTTAACTTATCTCTCTCATATAGGTTTTCGGCACGTTTGTTTGCCTTAAAAATGTCTGGGCAACGTAAACCATCTGGTGGGAGAATTGGTGTGGACCGTGCCGGTCGGTTTTAAGCGGGCGTTGAAAGTATTTTATACGTAACGGGCCGGCAGGCCCCGGCAGTCGCTGTTGTATGCTGGGCAGCAGACCCTTGTAGGGCTAAGGGATGAGATGAAGGGGAAGGGGGGTAAAAGGGGTGGGGTGGGCTTTCAACGACACCGCCTGCTGTTAGGCTCTGCTCCTTTTCATATTCGCTGAGTGGGAAGAGGGACGCGCCGTTTATTCAAGCTTTCATGACCACGTCTTTTATAATGCACAAGAACGGAAGAGCTTTATACCATACGCCAAGAGTAATTGTTTTAAGAGGCTCGATTGCATTGCCTCTAATGGAAATTGGGACTATTTACACAAGCAGCGTCGCATATAAATTGTCGAGACTCTCAATTCTGTAAATAAATCGCTCAAATGTATAGGGAGACGTAATTTAAGAATTGATTCTGACAATAAAAAGCGTCGCTCTGAACAAGCTATAGCATTCATTAAATAGCAACACAAAATTCTGTTAAAAATTGTACGCAACATTTTTGTCCGCGTATGCGTGCGATCAATAGAAACAATATGACACGTGGTAACACATTGATCGTACTATTAATTGTTTCGCGGGAATATTACAAACGAAATCGGAATTTGAAACAATATTTTGAAAAAATATTTTTTACATGAGATCGGAATTACTTGACATAAAATTTTACAACATGATAGTAATGGGAGAATATTTTCATTTATTCGCTTTCTGGAAAATGAACTGTTCACTACTTCTGTTTTAATTTGGGAAATTTTTCTTTTGGCAGGTATGGAATGAAATTTTAATGATTCACACATTTTTCATTGAGCTTATTTTTTCCTCTCCGTTCAATTTCATATGTAAAGAATATGATGAATTTTTTTTAAGAAGATTGGTCAAAATAATACTAAATGATAGAAAGCCAACGTTTCGTAAATCTAAATTTTCTTCACCAGGGAAGTTATTTTGTAGTTATGAAACGCGGGTGGGTGATGTCACTATTAACTCCTCAGCTATTAGTGCAGAATTCTCGATTCGATTCCCGGCTAGTCACCTTTTTAATGTGGCTGTGTTTATAACTATACTATTATTATCACGATAATTTTAATTTTCTCTCAGGTGTGTACCTGGTATATTGGTCAGCTGCTGGAGTGATATTCCAAGCATCTGTCCCTATTTATAATTATTGTAAAAAATTTCTTACTTATTTTGTTGCATGTCTTAATAATAATGGGTTTCTGCGTGACAATTACGGTTTGTTTTTTTAACTGAACTTTTCTGTAAATTCATCTGAAGTAGATTACTTGTATTATCATTGTTATTATGTAGACGTAATGTAATATTCACTACATCTTATTCTAAACATACAACTAAAGCAATGGGTTGTGCACTACTCCAGTGCAACAGATCGTTCGCCACTTGGCTAGATTTCGTTTCTCCGCAGCACAGCAGCAGGTGCACGATTTGTACTGCGTTTGCTCTTCCAGTATTGTGTCTTCCGAAGTCTCTTCCTCCCACTTCTGTAAATATGAAAATGATAATGCTAATCGAGACGACGCGGCAGAATCCACTATTGGAGCGAAAGCGACGATATCGGATACGAAAGTTTCTAAGGTTCGTGTAGTAAAGGTAATTTAGGGCTGGAGTACTTATGGCAGGTCACACCTGAGAGTTGTGATAGCAAGGTAATTCAAAATAAATTACATGAAGCGTACAGACTAGAAATGGAAATGAGCAGGTTAGAAAACAGGTCACTCATATTTCAAATAGTTGTCGCAGGTCACTGTGTACGCAAACCATACATAAACTCACTGAAATCGAGGACGCGATCAGGTTACGGGCGGTTTCGACTAGGGGGATGGAAATTACGAAAATTAAGAAATAATCTAGATTTGATTTGTCCTATATGTGTTGAGCAGGAAGAAGATTGAATTCACATCCTGTTACATCGTGTACAAACAGAAAAATATCGAAACTTTTTGTGAATTGGGGGCTTTATAAACGAAAACGGAATCAATAACTTGGCAATTAATGTAATGCATGATAACAGAATGTCTGTAGTGGAATCTTTGGGGCAGTTTCTACGCTAAGTAAGGGTAAAAAGGGAGAAAGAAATGAAGGAGATTACAATGGTTGGGCAAAATGCAACGTTATACTGCCGGCCTCTTTTCAAGATCATAGGTCTGTGTGGAAATGGTGTACAGTTGAGGAAGGCGAACAGGTGGTGTAGTGGTTAACACCCCTGCGATCAAAGCAGGTGTCCCGGGTTCGATTCCAGGCTCGTCGCCGTTTTTACCTGACCGAATGTTATTACTTGAATATTAGTTTGCAAGGAAACATTTGTCCGAATTTTGCTCTATAATACTGTGTGAAATTTACTCTAAGTGTACGTATAAAAAGTTAACGGTTTGTGTTTTATAGTTCACGCCAAATTTATAAATTTCTCATTTAATGATTTACAGTGGAGGAATATTACTATGTTCTAATATACAGCAATTAAGTTCCTAATACTCTTACAGGAATTGTGTAATTATTTCCAAAAATTAAAAAAAGCAAGATTCTTTTCAGTTTTATTGCTTTTTAAAGAGTTCTAAAATGTTTCAAATGCACCTTGAGTTACGAAATTCAAGTATTATTATTATAGTATTATTGTTATAGTTTCGAAAGATATAAATCATCGAAACTTTTGCTATGTATTTTCTCAATAATTAAATAATCCCCGATTGAGAAATACGAGATTTACTTTATTACTCATCCAACTTACAATGAAATGACGGGGTATTATGTCATAATTGCCATCACAACCCATGAAGAGATCTTTGTGTGTGTGTTCTGACGTAATATTGTTTACATCTTCTGTGGTAAGTGGAACCACGATTGTCTTGCGAAAGAATTAACACTCAACGACAAGGTTGGTACGCCTTCTGCTTTGTTTCTTTTAATGAATAGTAACAATGAATGTGTTTCATTATATTATGTAAACATTTGAACCGTCGTAAAATTAGACAATGAAAAACAAAGAATAACACTTGATGCCATACATGAAACTGCCTCGTTGAATTTGTTGCACTGATAAGTCTTTTTGGTAGAGGGTTATGAACTCCAACTGTCGAAGTTTCATGCGCATGCCCAACGGAGCGCACGATCATTCCCGTTTATTCGAACTCGACTGGAGATGTGATAGAGAGAAGCTACGAGTCGCGGAGCACGTGGCGGATTTTGAATATATTTACGAACCAGTACTTTGAAATGAGCCTCAAGTTGTTTACTAATGTTAAATAATGCAATTAAGTAATCTTGGAAAGTTGATGAATATTGTCCTATTGATTAAATACATATTTGCGTGAATTAATTACGTTAACTTAATTGACTCGTTCACGTAGAAATTTCAATGTATTTCAAAACGAAGATTTACGGAAAAATCCGGAAAAGATTCTTGGTGTATTCGCGTCAATAATTCAATGGAAACAACTGAGTTCAAGGACAAACATCATGAAGCACGTGGTACTCCACAGCCCTCCACGGGATGAAGCAGGCAATATTACGCTAGCATTGTGACCGACCTTGTGCATTCTTTGGTGTTTAGAGAGAAAAGAGTTCGTCAGCTGTCGTGTTATTGTTTGCTTGTGAAGAATATCAAATTCGTAAGTATTATAAGAATATCGTGCTTTGAATTTAATGATGAACAGAAGTAAAAATTTGGAATCTCATAAAGTATCCTGGGTGAGCAGTTACATATTAAATTTTAGGAATAGCGTCTTAGCCGTTGCATAATTCACAGAGAGGAATTGATGATGGAAGTAGAGATATTATATAAGAAAGAACGAAGGAATTTCTTGTAAAATGTTCTCAGATTAATTCTCTAGCGTTAAAAAATGTTAACGATTTTATCGCACTCAAGGTACATGGATGAATTTATTTTTTAACCTTAAATTATTTGCTTTTTATTCTTGTTAATACTTTCTTCAAGCAGTTCTTGTTTCAATCGCTTCTCGATCGTAATTAATTATCTATTGTTCAGCGAGTTATGTCAGTCTCAACATAACTCTAATGTCCGACTAGTTCTGGCAACGTGTATAGCCCTGCGATAATATTTCCAATCATCAATATTCGAGTGAGGGCACTAATGATCTTGCCGTTGACGAGCCTTAAAGTACCACAAAAAAAAACTGGTGAACTAGTAATTACGGTTACAGCTTAAATATTGTATTGTAATTCTAAATCAGAATATGCAACTGTGGCGGGTCTATGGGGACTATAACCTCCCCGCGTTGGATCTGAACTCTCAACATAAAATTTAATGAAATTGATAATGAGTATACTTTAAACATGTTACGTCGAATGAAAATGGGAGACGGGACCGGGGATCGAACCCGGGACCTTGAGCTTTGCGCGCTCATGCGCCTACCGACTGCGCCATCCCGCCCGCTACCCGTGCCCGTCTACCATTCTCATTCAACTTGTGAAACCCAAAGACCTCTGAGGTGGTCTCGTAGAGACTAGATTCCTCATCTGAGGCGACTCCCTTAGGAAGTACTTTATTTGGGTAGTATTTTCCATTTCTGGTTCACAAACATAGAAATCTCTTAGATTGCGGTGAACCTCACCGCCAGGTAACAGATTAAACATGTTACGTCGAATGAAAATGGAATCCCATTTTCATTCGACGTAACATGTTTAATCTGTTACCTGGCGGTGAGGTTCACCGCAATCTAAGAGATTTCTATGAGTATACTTTGTAAAAATGTTACCATATTTTTTCACACAATAAATTTCCAAGTTGTAGGCAAACGTAATGCAAATTTGTATTGTAATTTCTGCGTATTACATGCACCGGTTTAACTGACTCGCAACAAGGCGTGCTCCACGCAGGCTAAACTCTGCAATACTTGTGTGAGCGACTCAATGCAACCGCCTTGCCGACAGCACAACATACGGCAAATCTCCAATGTTTATAACGCGTTGTGAGGAGGCAGTAGGCCACGTTTTTCCTTTACGTGTCATTTACCTAATTCAGAGGATGGGACGTTCGAAATTGTAACTGTTGTTTATAACTTTCATATATACATCAACATTTGATATGTGTTGTTTGTTCATTGTGTCTGCATTAAAAATATATTTTCATGAACTATTTGACTTGTATCTTTATAAAATTCTGATTAGGTTACGAAATCGTTATCAATGAATGTGTATTTGCCACTTTAAACAATTAATCAATTAATTAGACTAGTATAACAATTGAGAAAATCAGTCAATATTTTTATTCAAGGATACTGTAATTAGTTTGAAACAACTTGTTTGTTGATCTTGATCTCTGAATGTACTCGTCGGTGTATCTTGAAGTCGTCTCCCCCCCTCCCCCAGGGGACTTACATCTAGTAAGTACGTGTAAACACGGGGCTCCGAGTACTTCCATGTACTTGTGTAAGGCTCCTTCCTTACTCTTTCCTGACCTTCCTTGGTCACCTCTTGTTCTTTTCGATCCCGACGCTAGTGGGTTGCGAGGGCTAGGGTGTCTTTCATTTTCCTCATTGTAATGTTTTGATGTAATTATATATGTTTTGATATGTTGTGATTCAGGAGGGTTTTTAGTGAGTATGGTTGAGTCATTCGGCGAGTCCCACATGCTGGGAGAGTCATGTTGGTTCTCTTTAGTGCATAACTGCATTTTCCCTACCTGCATTTAGGGCTCTAATGACCTCGATGTCGACGAGCCGTAAAGCCCCACCAAAAAAAATTGAAGTCGTCTCCTTTCTTTGTATTGCAACTTCTTCGGTGTTGCGTAGGATTTCACTAACTGACTGATTCATGGTGACATTTTATTTTTTCAACTTCTACGAGAAAAAAAAACGACTAAATATTATATCCGAACAAATATTAATAGTAGTCAGAGAAACGACTCTTTGCAGTAGGAACTACAAGTTGATGACTTAACAAAGCAGATGCTCGATGCAGAATGAACAGAGTGGCGCCACAAGAACAAGATGAACTGAACTGATAGCCGCTGTTGGCTATAGCCTTCAGTACGAAGGAACCCGAAAGTATTGCCAACATTTCACGAGTTGCAATTATCATTACTTTTACTGTCTTGACGGTGGTGAAGTAAAACTGTGTCCAAACCCTGTACCTAACACCAAGCCAGTTAGACTGGCAATAGATAAATCATTTAATTAATAATTTCTTAATAAAGAGTAGTTACAAACTGCCTATTAGCACGATGAGGACAATAAACAAATTTACTGATACTACTCACAATAAACTAATAAACTTACTGTATTCTCGTTCATTATTTTTATTTCTTAGACTACATTTTCGCTGAGAGGAGATTCATGACTTTGTGTATATTCTACTCTAATATTTGTAAATGGGAAATGTAGCGTGTAATTGAAACCTATCTACATGCAGCGATAGGAGGTAGAAGTTGGGTGGTAGGCTATTGTTAGTAGTTGGTTTACGAATAACTTGACTCACGTTGAAGTGTTAGTAGGAGTAGTTAGTAATAGTAATAGTTATACTAGGTGTAGTAGGATTGGGGTTCGCTTTTCAGTAGTCACAGCTAAATGCACTGGGACATAATGTGAAAAACTACAAATTTTCTGGCCCCACCGGGAATCGAACCCAGGATGACTTGGTGGTGAACAAGAACGCTAGCAGCTGAGCCATCGGAGGGGCTGACTTTGAGAATATGCATGCTGCATAACCTTCTCTAAGGTTGAGTCACAATCACGTAAAGTCCTCTATTCAAACGAGCTCTTTATGCACCAATGTTCTGAATGTAAAACGTTCTCATGAGAAGATAACCACTTATCATGGTTATTTCAAATCCCGGTACCAATTAAAACCATTCGATTAATGAATGAAACATAAACGAACTCTGCTGATAGAGCAGAATCGTGCGATTTCTTGGCCAAACTGTAAGGACAAACGTTAGCCAGTCTTTAAACGATAACTCGCTTTATCGGGCACCGTATTCATTTCCTGTAACACCCTTTAATGAGAATACGCTAGATTTTCCTCTTCGCTTCATACTTCGAGAGAGATTGTCTTATTATGAAAGTTTCCTAACTCGACTTAAATCCTTTTCTGTATTTTTTTTACGTTTCTCGTGAATTCTGGATTACAGATTTTTCATGTGCTGGCATTTATAGCTTTCTGTATTTTCCCATATACCTCAAGTATTTCTGTAAATGATACATACAGCACAAACCAAATTACAAATGATTTATTGTTTTTCAATGAAATATACAAGATATGGTTTACATTACACATATTGTGTATTAAAAGGAGAAAGTTCTATCAACAAACAGCACATTGTGTTGCCAATTATTATTTCATACTATAGTTGTCTTTTAGCTTAGTTGATAGAAAATAACTTTCGAATTTAATTTTTATTTTATGTTTGGAATAATGAAATATTTTAATCAGTTGTGGTATATTGCTACGTATCTTTTGCGTCTTTATAACACTTCTTCTATAATAACACGTCCAATGAAATTTTACGAAACTTCCATTCACTGAAAGAACTCTTATTTGTACACGATGTTTTCACAGATTACGTAAAGGAAGATAAAACTAAAACACGAAACTATGGAAAGTTTTGAAAGAAAGGTTTGTGTAAGGATTAATTTTGACTTAACGTATATATAATCAAGAATATAATAAGGCAGTGGTGAACTTTTTAATATTATAATTTTAAAGAAATTCTTCTCTTCAACCAACTCATTACGTAGTTTGACAAATTTGAAATTTACTCGGAAGAAACAAATTAATATTCATGCGTCCGTCCAAGTTCCTTAGAAGCTGGAAAGTGACTTTTGAGACCGGTGTTCAACAGCTTTCACGACCAAACTTCTGTATTTCTCATGCTATCATCTACTCCTTCGCATCGTCTCAAATTCCTTGTAAGATTGCCTCTCGCTAAACCACCCTTTGCTTTCCTCCCGATGACGGCTTAACTCCCAACATCCTCTAACCCTCCGCCAATTCTTTGGGGTACTGGCCCCTCATCATTGCGAACATCTTGGGTTGTTAAACCGCCCTGAATTACACTGGTCTACACTGTAAGTAATCTCTTTCATTCTCCCACTGCTATAGCGTACTCTGTGGACCAAGTATTTCCTGTATCTCTGCATAATTGTATCTGCTCATTTCCGGAGTCGACTCCCACCTCTCGCGGACTCGCCAGAGCCGCTGCCACCAGAGTAATCCGGTCTTCCCCCCACCCTCCTCGTTCCCCAGAGCGTACGCTCTTCGTGGCCAGGGCTATTGAGGCCCTGCTTCCTAGCATCCACCGTCCCACACTCTCGCATCACGCGTGGGTGGCTGTAGCTGGGCGAGCTAGCGAAGCGCTTTCAACGACATCCACCCTCCCTTCACCCCGAATCCCACCCCATCACCCCCAAACCCGCCCTACCATCCGGATACAAGCCGAGCTTACACTTTGTTTCCGGTGCTGATGATAAACTCTCTTTACGCCAGCTCCGCGTTGAAAGCGTGTAGTGCGCTAATAGAATGAGCAGCTTGGTCGTCGTTCCGCGATGAAAAGGGAGTCTGTTTTACGCCAGCGGGATTTTTGTGAATGACAGAACGCTTTTGAAGTTGCTTCACGAACATTGGGGACTCTGCGCCTAATTTCTTCATTTCTTCGGAAAGGTAATGAGGATGTATTTCGATGTTTCCTAACTTCCCTGGTATTAATAGGATTTTATTTAAAAAAATTCATGGATGTTTTCAATATTGCATCGTCTATGGCTAAGCAAAAATTGCGACGGACCGAAACTCGAACCCACGACCTCCTGCGTTGGCTGCGGGTGAGGTAGGTGAATGTTGTTTACGGGTTTCGGGATTCGAAGAGGGTGTGCTGCGGTAGCACATCTGCGACCAAAGCAGGAAGTCCCGGGTTCCGGTCCCGTTCCGATGCAATTTTTGGCGTGACCGTAGGCGATGCCAACTTCCCTTCACGAGTAAGTACTCGGAAGTTGGGAACTAAAAAAGGTTTTCAGTATTGTTGACACCCGTACAATATTGTCTATAGTTTGGGAGCTTCTATGTCAAGAGGAAATATTCACTAAAAATATTTATTAAACAAATGAAAATAATAATTTAATCAATTACGCGTAGCGTTTTTCGAAAAAATGAAATGCAGAATGCGACTTTCTGTGACGTCTGAATTTAAAATGAATTAATGTTTTTCGACTTTAAAAAAAAAGTGAAACAATTGAGAATTGTTGACTAATATTCCGAATTTGAGAGAAATGTGATGAAAAACGATGTATAATTTTGTCCAAAGTGTAGGATAAATATAATATTCCCGACACTATAATTTATTAAATGGTTATTTGTGTTTAAAGTAATTTGTTTCTCTTTTATTTTGTGTTAATTTCCTTAAAAAATGGTGTGTTTTTGGACATATCGTGCGGGATTCTCCTTAAATATTATATCTGACCTACACCTCATTAAGCAATCATTGATTTAAATATTATTTTTAATTTAAGGTTTGAAACATTTTAAATCAGTTCTTTTCTGCTTTATACACTTTTTTTAAAATAAACAATTAAATGACTCCATTTCACTATAACGTGTTTTGTAACGTGTATGAACTTTGAATTCTGTTATTCAAATTATGTTTTTCACTTGTGGAAAACTTCTGTGATAATGCTACACAAATAACACGGGTGAGATAAAGGCTTATTTACTAATCTTCTTTTACATGCATATTACACGGAGAGGAAAGTTCAACAAAACAAAGAATTTTGTGACCTCGCCGAATTAAAATGCGTTTACCAAACAGTATTTCAGCATTTCCTTTTAGTGTCGACAGTGGAAGATATATTTATTATTTCCTTAGAAATGGTATTTTTCTTGTTAATAATTATTTTGACTAGTCTGTATTTCTGAACATTTATAATTAGTTTGTAAAATCATGTGCTCGAGTTTCAATGAATTTCGCTAAAACAAGAAATGTTGGAGCATAGTTCCACGGGTCTGATGTTCAGAGAAAATATTTCTGGTAAGCATCTCTTACTACAGTATTATTTTAAATACTTTTAATGAATCTTCTTTAAAATATTTTTTTTTAATTTTTCTCCGGGTAGCGACGGATTTTATGTATAGGCTCTTGCCTACAGACGGCAGCCTTTTGTAATAATTAATCTCGAATGTAAAGTGATTTTAATAATTACGATTTATAAACAATATTTTCCGAATAATTTGTAGTTCGACAGTATTACGTACTTGTGAACTATATTTTTTGCGTTGTATTAAATGCAAAAGTTTTGATATTATAACACCTAGCTAACTTCTTATTCTTTCTAAGGAGAGTGCTGAAATTTTAAATCCACTTATCAATAAAAATAGTGTGGTACGTGTTAAAATAATACCAACAAATTTACATTTAATAAAACATAGAAAAGTCATTTTACAAGTAAGTATTATTATCAAACTATAGATTATTCGTGAACTATTGTTTATAAATCGTATCTATTAATAACTCTAAATTTGAAATTTGTTTTTTCAATAGATGCCGCTCCTAGGCAGCAGACTAGCGAGTCTGTATAAAAAAATCTTCCTTTATCCGAAAGAAAACCGGAGAAAAACCCGGGCCAGGATCGAAACTGCATATTTAGGAACATAGTTTTACAGAGATGAGTTATTAGGAGTCCTATATAGTTTTAAACCATTAATGTATCTCTTTGTCTCATTTCCATAAAACCAACCACTCAGCAAAGCGCGCAACTACACAAAACGTGGCGTCGCCATACATCCGCTTTGGAAAACAGGAGTAGTCCTTAATAAAAAGAAAACACCCGGAGGGGAGCGGAAATATATCGCGAAATTTCTCATATATCAGGAGGATACTACGTGGCGCAGTTTCTCGTAAAGGTTTATATCAGCTGTAGTTGGTCACATGACTGTTTCGTGTCTCCCTCCCTTTCTCCCTACTCCACCAATAGGAGGTGAAAATATTGATAGCTGGCGCCAACGGGGCTATGAGAATTTGTGCGTAGTAAATATGGCTGCTATGAGAAATACGGTGAGGCTTGCGGTCCGCTTTGTATTAAGGACTCTAAGCAGGAGCACCTAGTTGCATACGCTCCAGCACCCACTAACACAGTGTAACCCATGACGTAATCTGACGTAGATCCCCGTCCCCTCACGTGTTTGCTCATTCACTCCCTGCGAGGGGGGTGTGGGTATGGACAGTGCATTTGCGTGAGAATCTGCACCCCACGAGGCGACATGGGGGTGGTTTGAGGCTGAGGTCATTATGAGTAAGAGAATTACGGTGAGGAATTTTAATTTAATATTTTTATTCATTTACTCTTGCAATAATATTGTCTCCAGTAATATTGTTATGAACCTCATTTACACATTTCTCTGTTATAATAATAATAATAATTATTATTATTATTATTATGTTTGTTCCCTCAACATTGGTATAAGACAAAGTACGAGCTACAGAGCCATGCACATTCGTCTATATATCACACAAGGACTTTCTCACGATGTTGGTAGTATTGAGAATGACTGCATTTTGTGTGAGTATATAAATATTCTTATTCAAGACAAGAATCTTAAGACTGTTTTGGTATTACACCAGTGACTGACAAAACAATTGGCAGAATGCACACTTTATCGAGCTTCCAGATCTTCTTGATTTCGTTCTCAGGTCCCTGTACTTGGTTTTCTTTTCAACTATTGTTTTCTCAATATTACGTGTGTTTGGCACGGCAATGTCAATCAAAAACGCAGTTTTCTGCATTTATCACGTAGCACTATGTCGGTTCTATTGTTAGGGACACATCTGTCTGTAATTATAGATGTCATAATACAAAGTGAATATATCCGTGTCCACTACAGGAAAAGGAATATATTTGTAAAATGGAGAACTCTCTTTTAACAGTTGGAACTTAATGCCTAAGCTCTGGTGAATAACACCAACCACTTGTTTGTGACGACGTAAGTAGTCGGACTGAGAGAGAGCACTGCATGCGGACACAACATGTTGGATAGTTTCAGATTTCTCCTTGCATTTTCTACATTTATCGTCCTTTGCATTCGGGTCCCTAATGATATATGTCAGGTAGTTCTTTGTTTTTACTACTTGATTTTGAATTGCTATCATAAAGCTGTCTGTTTCTGAGAAGAGCTCGCCATGTCTCAACCAGGCGTTCGACGCGTGCTTGTCGTCATATGTTTGGTCGAGACCATTGGCATGTCTCCCATGCAGAGGAACGCTTTTCCATTCATCAAGTTTTTCTGAGTTGCTACGGGTGATTTCATTATTCTGAATATCATTACTGGACAAGTTCATGGGAGTATACTTGTGGTCTGCAAAATATACACTCAGATGAAGAGGCGACTCATTCTTCTTCTGATGGAAATAGCCTCTGAGTGTTTTAATTTGGCTGTAATGAAGGAGTTGTACATCAGTCATCCCCCTTCCACCGTCTCCTCTCGGTAATGTTAATCTCAGAGTGTTTTTCCTATGGTGTTTTCTGAACTTATTTAGTTGAACCCGTCTTCCTCATGATACCCTCTAAATCTGTCTTTGACCGTGCGATGATGCCAAAAGAATACGTCAGAACAGGAACTGCAAATTGTTAATAATTCAGAAGACGTGCTTACTATTTAGATCAGTTTAACACAACATGCACACTCTCTTGCTATACTCTGTTGTAAGTGAATTCTTAATGCTGGAATGATCTATTTTCATGGATTGTTCATACCGTAAATACTTATAAAATTCACCATTGTCCAAAGCTTCTATACGCCCCCCTTGCTCACATTGAAATCCATCTATTTCAAGTTTGTCTCTACGTTTATTAACAATTTTGCGTTTATCCACACCCAGAGTCATTCTGACGTCACGTGAGAATTGCTCGACACTGCTGATCGTTCCCACAAGTATATCGTATGACGGAGCATACAACTTCAGGTTATACATGAACAATAAATGTGAGATTACATGATCTGCTTCATAGGATTTCAACCAATACCCAACACCCGACCTGTTCAAGATGTTAGACAGAGGGTTGATTGCTAGACAAAACCACAAAGGACTCAGTGGACAGCCTTGGAAGATTCCTCTTCTAATTGCTATTTCTGGGGTAGGCGACACTTGCTCAGCGACCGGATGAAAGATTAGTGTTCTCCAACTCATCACCAAGTTCTTCAGAAAATGTATTAGCACAGGATGAACTTTATACAATTCCAAAATTTTGTTCAACCATTCATGGAGAACAGTGACATACGCTTTCAAATAATCTATGTAACAACATGAGAGTTTTCTATTCTTCTTTTGGACCTGTCTGATAATGACTGAGCCTATGATTAATTGCTCCTTGCATCCTCTACATCCCTTCTGCTCTTCATTCATGATTTTTTATTATTATTATTATTATTTGGACTTTCATTTCAGCATAGCTGATAGATATTGCGGTACGCATCCGAGGAAGTTCCACTCCCCCTAGGCTGTGTCTCCTTGAGAAAGTTTTGTGGTGCCCACTTTTCAAAATACATGAACCGTCACCAGAAAGGCCATTCTTTGGACCTCAGGAATTTTCTGAATATTGTCTTCTATATATTTGCTCACTGTTCCCGTGGCTCCGATAATAATAGGGCAGACTTTTGACATCATTCTCCACATTCTTTGTCATTCAAGGGCCAGGTCTCTATATTTGAGCAGTTTTTCTACATCTTCGCTCACAACATTTATGTCGTTGGGAACAGAAAAATTAATAAGAAGACATTCCTTACTCCCCCTCAGAACAATGTCAGACCTATTTGCATTAATTGTCCTGTCGATATTATTAATATTTTAGTTTTTTATCTTTTTCACGACATATTGATAGTATGATTTTATTTCAGGTTCCGATCTGTTTCCAAAAGAAAATATTCTGTGATATCTATTGGCTCTGTTAAACTTTTCGCAAAATATGGGCGGTTCCATGAAGTACTGTTTGTAGAGTGGTACATTCCTTGCCACATAACGAGACCTCTGTCATCTAGCGCGTCTATTGTGACACGAATAGTTTCAGTGTGACTGACCTTATGAGCAAGGTCTTTATACTTTTTCTCAGACTGTTTGGGTGACTTTGCTGTCTTGTAGTACTGCCACGTCAATTAAACGCAGTATCTTCTTCGTTCTACGTCCCACCGCACTATGTCTGGTATATTATCAGCGGTCGGACCATCAATGGGCTCATAATCACGCGTGTTTCCATTGCGTGGAACAACGTTTCGGCATTTTCTTGAGACTGTACCATCCTGAAGTATATAATAAGCTCTTCTCTCGTCTTGTGGTGTATTTCGAAATCAGTTTCAGATCTGACTTTTCATTTTCCCCGTAGTATTACGTGTGGGTCTACATTTACCCAAACCTAATTTCTCTCTTACACATTGATACCTGATTTTTGCAAGAGATTGTAAATAATTTTATAATGTTTTCTCCTTATGTTTACGATACAAGTATATTAATATTTTGATTTGCGTACATGTTCAGTTTCATGAATATTTTTATAAATTTTCTTCACTTCGTATTCAGTAGCATTTTATTGAACATTAATATAATTCATGTTACATGTTAGATCAGACAACTAGTTTAGAGCTGATTCCCTTTTCCCAATTGTCCCGTGGAACTCGGACGGAGAGTACAAATCCTTTGGCATTAAAGAGCTTTGGAGTCTCCGGTGTTTTGGCAAGGGAGTCGACGTTTCCGCTGTTTGAAGCGATGGAGTCGGGGTGGGAACACGAGTGCTACGATGCCACTCGCGGAGAGAACTGCGGGGGCATTGGCAGTGGATTTCGTGGTATTGTAGAGCGACGTGGAGTGGTTGAAGGGGGCGGGGGTGGATAGACGTCAGGTGCGACCGCACTCGAGCGTGACTCGCGCAATTGACTCAGATGAACGCGAAGATTTTCAGTCATTAAAGTAGGTTTTTTGTAGAAAAAATATTTAAAAGCTCTAATTAACGCATTAATTGTATATTTTGTATTATAAAATATTCTTTTATTACACAAGCCATTATAATATATTAGACTGTAGTTTTTGCAGCTACGGTCATATCGCTTTAACATCACTTTTATTTAATTCTTGCTGAATATCCGCGGCATTGTGATCATCGCACGAAAATACCTTACAAAAATAACATTTTTAAAATGGAGATTTTCGATATGACTTACTGCATGTAAACATTTATCATTCATTTCACATCTGAAGGTTCATTCAAGCAATGTGAAAAAATTTAAGCTTTATTTATTCTTTGAAAGTAATTAAATATATTTAAAAAAAGAACAACATAATTCTGGAAGGAAATGAAATAAATATTTATTTTATTATCATGGGAGTTCCCGGGGTATAGATTAGCAGAGCATATATAATATTTGATATATTGGAATGTAGTATATCTTATTATCAATTGTAGTTACCGTGGTTCGCTATGGTCACTTTTGTTCAATTTTTTGCTTAGTCACACTCGTCTTCTTCATCTCAACTTGGTACATCTGACGACTCCTCAAAACTCGAATCGAAACGTATTGATCGTCCAGAATTGGTTGCAAGTTATTATTATCTGTTGAAAACTAGTCCTACGCTCCGCATACTTTTATACGATAGCGTCGCGCTATTTAAACATGCATGTGATGCGCTATTTATGGAATGTGTTTTATAGTGCTCGGGAAAAACAACAATTTTTTCGTGCATGTACGTCATTCCAGAGGAAAATAGATTAAAACAAGGGACACCTGTCATCGAGAAATGTCACGTACGAAATTTGTAAGCTTATCAACAATACCTCTACTTTTACCTTCATTATGTTTTAATTAGACATACGTGTGACTTCAACCGCATAACTCGCTCAGCTTGTTGAAAACTGTCATGGTGTAGTTTTTTTCAGCTGGAGTAGCTTTAAAGAAAATCACCTTTTTCTGATACGAATGTGGCTAATTAAACGTATCAAGTATTATATTATTACAGAACTTAATATATACAGACAATGAGATAAATGGATTTTGAGTTCTGCGTACTTAATTTTCGAAACATTTAATACTGAATATTGAGATAACATTAACACTTCACTCAAAAACAGTTTTTCGCCAAAAAAATGAGATTCACTAAATATAATATCTCGTATTTTAAACTTATTGTCTTAAGTCATGTTTTCATCTGGAGACATTACATCTACAGAACATTAAATTACATTTATGACTCATTGTCTCTTCTCTTTAATTTCTTGTATTTTTCTTTTATTTGAAGCCTTTTGCGTATATATCTCTGAAACATCATTCATTCTACTCCATACATTCTTGAATCAGTTTCCACATTATAATTCTTTTGTGGAAGACGTCATTTAACCCCCAGCTGATATCTGGACGCACTATTCCATTTAGTTTTCAATTTATGTAATACTTAATTTCGATATTTTAAGACGTTTATCGAAAACTTTTCGAATTTTA
This sequence comes from Laupala kohalensis, assembly GCA_002313205.1. Classification (NCBI taxonomy): domain Eukaryota; kingdom Metazoa; phylum Arthropoda; class Insecta; order Orthoptera; family Trigonidiidae; genus Laupala; species Laupala kohalensis. The sequence continues at coordinate 819,620 of NNCF01126281.1, forward strand.
AATAAATTCACTCCTTGTGACCTCCAGACGCGCTATTCAGTCGCCAGATGAGATTCGCTATTCAATCGCCACAGAGTATATATAACGGATATAAATGGTATTAAAGACCTCAAATGAAAATGCGTTTTAATGAACGGCATAAAAAAATTCTTTCCACTTTGCGCTGTAATTTCGAGCCAAAATGGCAGTTAAATTACCATACGTTATTGAAGCATTCTTTAAACTGCAGTACGTAAAATCTGACGTACGTTGTAATCTTTTTTACGCTCGCGCCCTAAACATAAACATCGCTAATTTCATTACTTAAAATAGTTTTCAATTTGGTTATGGTTGTTCATAAGCTACAGTACTCTTAAAAGTTATGCAACGACAATTTACACCGACACATCTCTCCTCTCCAAATCCATATTTATTTATTCGAATTAATTATTATTTAAGATGTGCAGATTATATTAAAGAGAATAAAAATCACAGGTATATCACTGGTTTACTATAGTGATAATGTGATACCTGAAAATAAACCAGTGATTTACCTGTGATTTTTATTGTCTTTAATATAATCTGCACATCTTAAATAATGATTAATATTATATGGACAATCAGACAATGAGAGAGTGCGAAGACGTAATATCTACATTTATAATAATAATAATAATAATAATAATAAATTTATTGTCGAAAAAGCAGTACAAACTGCGTATGACTACGTGGAGGACAAACTAATTTAGTCTCCAGAAGCAAACAAGGGACCATCCCATCAATTCCGATCAAGGGTCCTAAGGCAGAGGCGGATTCAAAAATTTCAGCAAAAAATCCTAGATAAGATAAAGTTAGCTGTGAGGTATAATACTAATAAAATGTCAATATTTTTGTAATTTAACGCAAAAACTTTTCATGTACAAATTATTATCGAACTATCATTCTGAGTATAGTGTTTAAAAATCATAAGAATTGAAATAACACTAAATTCACGATTTATTATTGCAATAAACACGCCCCTAGACAAAGCCTAGAGAACCTGTATAAGAAATCCGCCTCTACTCGAAGGAAAACAGGAACAAAACCCAGGCCAGGATGGGGCTACAGAATTAATGTACACAACCGTGCCAAAGTTGAGTACACATAAAACCAAATTAATATGAGCCGTAAGACAACACAATCATGCAAGAAAATAGTTCTTGACATTGTTATAAGTTATTTAAAAAGTACTACAGCAATGGCGTGATAAAGTACAAGACGGATTTAACTTTTATTAAAATCAATAAATTCTTTTACATTGTAGAAGCACTGGTGCAGGAGGTAGTTTTTAACCGCGGATTTGAAGAGATTCAATT
>NNCF01126281.1:823728-837983 GCA_002313205.1 Laupala kohalensis
TACTGAGATATGCTTTAAAGAATTGTAATATTAATTATGTGATGTTAAATGAAAATGGGAGACGGAGCAGAGATTCGAACTCGGGATTTCAGTTTAACGCGTCGGTTCACCGCAATTTAAAAGATTTCTGTGTTTAACAAATCAACTGTTGTAGTCTTATTTATTTTTTATGAGTGCCGCAAGTCATCAAAGGTCTGCTCAAATTATTTAGACCATCTTACACCGGCTCACGAGGGGGATCAAACAAGGAGGAAGGGGAAGAAGAAAACTTCTTGGAGAAAAAAAAAAAAAATCAAAACGTTAAGGACCATTCAATGACGTTTGACAAAAACGACGAAAGTTTTCCCACGACGAAAACCATTTTAACTTTCATATTTATATTGATTTGTTCTTTCTTTACCTGTAAGTGACCAGCAAATGCGCACTTTGTAATATTCTTTGGTGAGATAATCAGTCACATTTATTGTTTACATCGGGACCATTCATCTTTGATCAGAACATTCTAGACGAATTTGCTAAATTAACCTCGACTGGCTGCGTATTACGATTATTCATAAGGCCAAATACTAGAGTTAACAGTTGCTAAGGACGGTATATATTTTTCCTATAATTCATTTATTGTTTTCGTCAATACTAACACATAAATGCGTGCCGCTAAAATGTGTCTGTTTGTTTGCTACTTGATCACGACGAAACCGCCGTGAACCGATCGTGATGAATTTGGCAAGGAGATAGTTTAGATATCCAGGATGAACAATGCCTAACTTTTTTTTTTTTTTAATGTGTAATCATAGAGATAGAAATGATTTTGACCATGAATGTCGATGAAATCGGAAAAAAAGAGATACACTGGCTTACATTGCCTAAACGGTTAGAGACAGGTGACAACTAAGAATGGCAATATTGTTTGCCTCAGAGAGCGAAAATTTAAAAGAGTAAGAGTCAAAATGTTAAAATTTAAAGGAGCAATTTAGGAAAAAATCAATCATCATCATATTTAATGGTTTATTTGTTTTATTCATTTAACAAATATAAAAAAAGTATTTAAATCGGAAAATTTCGAAGAATAGTTTAGATTTTACCAGAGTTTTAATGAAATAGTGCAGCCGCGTCACGCCTCGGAAGCGAAAATTAGACCGACCCGGCTCCTGCGACATGGTGTAGTGTACACAGTCAAGTTTTGTATTACATTTGCATTATTATGAATTTGAAAAATTAGGAGGCTGTACATGTATTTAAAAACCAGTAAGTAAAAATACTTGAACTTACAGTATAGATAGATTTTATTTTTTCCTGAGTAAAAGAAGATTAGTCTAAGAAAAATACCCGAGCAACAACGGGTAATCGGGTGGTATTTTATAAATTTTAGAAATTCATCGACCACCTCAATATGTGTAGTACCGTCTCCTCTGATCACTTTCTAGTCTCATGTCGTCTTGGTCTCCATCACTTTCATCTTTCAATTTCTTTCAGTACTCCTTTCGTCGTTCGCGTTTGCGTCGTTTTACTTTGAACTTTCTCCCACTTTTAATTTCGTCCTTAGACGACCTCTCTCCTCCTTTGCCACAAGAGCGCGCAAGCTTCAGGTTTTCCGTAGCGTGGTGACACTCGCCTCTCCTATTGCCTCTTGTAATACTAACCTGAACCCGTTTCGTTCCTGTGATACCCTCTACTTCCCACTGCGAAACGTCGACACTGCTCTCGATGTAAAGTCGCGCTAAAACGTGTTTCCATGAGAGAGAAAAAAAGAAATTGTGAATTTCAGTCAATTGATGTTTTTGTTGTTTCCTTTTTAACAACGTGAAATTTTAATTTAAGTCGTCTTGATGCCAAGTCTATTTTTACCATCTTTTATTTAACTTGACCTGCTAGTTACTATGTTTGGGCCAAATCTAGTTACTGAATTCGGAACCAGATCGCCCCAAACGATTGACCAATAAATAATAATAAATAAATTTATTGTCAAAAAACAGTACAAACTGCGTATGACCACGTGGAGGGAAAAAAAACTAATTTACTCTCCGGAAGCAAGCAAGGGACCATCCCATCAATTCCGATCAAGGGCCCTAAGGCAGAGGCGGATTCAAAAAATTCAGCAAAAATTCCTAGATAAGATAAAAAGTTAGCTGCGAGTTATAATACTAATAGAATGTCAATATGTTTGTAATTTTAAGCAAAAAATTACATGTATCGACAAAAAAAGTTATTATCGAACTATAGATTATTCTGAGTATAGTGCTTAAAAATTGAAATAACACTAAATTGACGATTTATTGTTACAATAGTCCCGCCCCTAGACAAAGCCTAGAGAACCTGTATGATAAATCCGCCTCTACCCGAAGGAAAACCGGAGAAAAACCCGGGCCAGGATGGGAATAATTCCACATAAAATGTTAAATCATTTTCAGCGACAAAGATAGACATTAGTTTATTTTTATTACGATCTTCTAACGTGAAATATGTATGGAGGTACTAGTACTTATTTCATTCATTTTAGTACATGTCGTAAATAAAGGCTAGTTTAAAAAATGTTTTTTTTTTACTTTTTATTAAAATGCTTGAAATAAATATATTGTGTAAAAAATGTAATTTAGAAGTGAAGAGACATCCTATAACAGGAATATACATTTTTCAGGAAGAGGAAAAATATTATGCATTTTCAGTACCTTTTTTTCATATCCTCCCTCCGCTGACAAAAAAGTTGTAATCTAGAGAAAGAAATATTTTTGAAGTAGCAATTGATTTATTCAATAAATATTTAATTTTTGAACGTCTTCACCGACAAAACAATTATATGTATTTTTTTGTATAAACAAAATATTCTCATATTTTATGCAATTTTTTTGGTGGGAGTTTGCTTATCCTTTGATGAGTATTTTGAACATATCAATTGAGGCGATCAGTTGTATCATCCTGTCAGTTACGCGAACATGGGGATTACTTTTTAATTACCTCATCCTAAATGACAGATCCAAATGTGACATCTCCTCTCTGTCAGGAATAAAAATTGTGTAATGGAAAAGTATTACCCGATACATAATTGAAAAATGTATTTCTGGCATATCAAAATATTTCGAGAACGTCGAGGAACGCAATAGGTTTCCCGATACATAAAATTTCGAGGCTGACATTCATTACGTGATGGCAAATAATCTGAATATTTTCTAATTTTCTGGCCTTATCATTGAGTAAATGAGATTTTCGAAATAAATATTCCTGAAATAATACTGGTGTTGATCTCATAAACTGTTCAGAACGCACTTTTACTCACGAGAAAGTAAATTCTTCATAAATAATCAAGCATGTAAAATAATTATCAAAAGATAGAAAGTATTTTTAAATTATATTTACAAATTGCAACAATTTGTCTTTAAGTTATTATTTATACTTTGTCCACTAATGACATTTGCTTTGTGAATATATCATTTTAAATACTATAAATGGTTCGTGCTCTTTAAAATATTGTAAAACTTGAAAACTAGAAAAAAATCATTCATTAAAGGCGCTAATTGAAGTATTAATTTTAACATGTGTCTAATCTCGTAGTATGAATTTAACATGCGTAAGTTAATCAGTCTGTTCATTTTTATAAAACGTATTACTAGTAAAAAATGGTGTGAGAAAAGTTGCACAAGAATTATATTCACTTCTAGAAATAACATTCAACCTATTGGAACATAACAAAAATAAAGCGGCATGAGTCATTGATAATGCCTGTCAGTAAATTAATCGACGAAACTATAATAGTAATGTGGAATAACAATTTAAATACGAAATGAAAATTCGGAAACTTGTTGGAGAATCAATTTGGAGATGTTCATTCTTAATTATTTTTTACTACGTCGCATTCCTTGAAGTATAATTCTGAATACAATCATTTGGATGGTTCTGTTCATGAGGTGTCTCAAGCAATATTTTATGTTCCATTGTTTTCTTTCCCTAGTTTGACAGAATATCGATTTAGTTTTACGCTAGTGTGTTTTCTTTTAAATATGCGCGTACTTCAAAAATATTTGTTACAAAAGGAAATACACAAGATATTTGCCAATTTTGACCTTTTAGTTCGTATTTTAACCAATTTTTTCATAAAATGAATTCTAAAAACTGAAATTACGTATTTAAATGTTTTAGTCATATTTCTGATATATTTAGTCATATATTCATGAGAGGATCATTCACTAACATAAAAATGCTCCGTAAATTCTGACACAACCGTGAGATCAGCGTGTCAAACCTGGATGGTATGGATGGAGAAAGCCTCCCGTTTCTGAGGGAAAACGAATAAGAAACAGTAGCAGCGCGAAGCTTTGTGCCAGTTGTGGGTGAGCGACACTAGCGTTGCAGCGGTGAGCGAGGGAGGTCGGAGAAGACTGCGCCGTGGTTTAAAGGTGACCTGCGCTTTCTGTAACGCTGGTGAAGCGTTCTATGTCAGTGGTTAATTTATTCATTTTCTTGAGCTCCGATGACTCAGTGAAATTAGTTTAAATGGTTACATTGTCAGAATTATTACTATTAATTAAAATTTTACAAATTCTTGTGAATAATAAATTGTAACATCTCACACGTGTTTATTAACTGTTCTTTATAATCTAATGGAAATAAAATTTGTTTTTCCGGAGAGTAAATTACGTTTATAGTCCTCCATGTCATCACCCGCACTTTAAAACTGTTATTTTGACCCGAAATTATTTATTGATTAATTTTATATTTATAATTCTTGCAGCTTATTAGCTCTTCTCTTAAAATTACTAGTGTCTGAGTTTATTGCTTCTACCATTGGAAGGAAATTAACAAATTCCTCATAAAGAAATGGCATTACTGAGAAAAGCGATTTTTAGAAGTGAACATTTCAGAAACAAGCCCATATATCGCTCGTGTGCCACAATACCGACATAACTCAAAAGCTTCGATTTTTCAGAGAGATCAACTCAGTGTTTTAAAATACCCTTTCAAACGTTTAGCACTTCACGCAATATCTTTGAAAACAGATATCAGCCGCTCTTGAAGAAACTTGTCCATTAATATCTCCACAACAACCAAAACATAACAGATGTTTGTGTTACAATATCATTAACATTACTTCTGCAATGTAAAAGAATTAATTGATTTTAATAAAAGTTACAATGGGGTTTATATTTCCCATCAAATGTTTATTTTATAATTTTTTTAAATATAAGTCAATCAATCTTGTACTTTATCACACCATTGCTCGAGTGCTTTCAAAATAAATAATTAATTTTCAAAACTATTTTCTGAATGATATTATTGTTCTCTATTCACATAATTTTTATCTGTCCTCAACCTTGGTGCGGTTGTGTACATTTATTCTGTAGCCCATCCTGAGATTTCTCCGGTTTTCCTTCGGGTAAGACCGACTTTAGGTTCGTGCATAGGGGTGGCGGTCTATTTTAATGATTTATCTCAAATTTAGAGTTATTTTAATAGTTACGATTTATAAGCAATATTTAACGAATTTATATTATTTACAATTAACAAAATTATTTACAAAATTATTAAAAACAAATTTGTTTATATAACACGTGGCTATTTGTATTCTTATCTTAGTACTGTGTACGAATCTTAAATCCGCCTTTGCCTTAGAACCCCTGATCGGAATTGATGAGATGATCTCTTGCTTGCTTCCGGAGAGTGAATTAGTTTATTGTCCACCACTGGTCATAAGCAGTTTGTAAATGCTCTTTTGACAACGAATTTATTTCTTTATATATTTATTAACCGAGACACGTTTGACACGGAAAAATGACATGATCTTCATTCTCTCGGCGAAAAAATTGAAGCATAGTTGTCTCCTCAAAGCGGACGTGCAAGAACTGCAGTTTCTAACTCGAAAAAGCATATTTTGGTTCTGCAATTATTGCAGCAAGTGAATTATGTTTTAACCTAAAAGAAACTTAACGTAAAGTATTATGATTATTTAGGTGGAGAACACATAAATTAAATTCGGTATGCTATTTAAATATAGTTTCCATACTTTGACTTGTATGTTCATAGACTTTTCATTTCCAAATGTAAAATAAGTAAAAATGGAAATGTAATAAGTCCTACACACTTGAGCGGAGAAAAAGATGTTAAATAATTTTGTTGAAATATGTCATGACATATGTTACAGGACAAGACAGAGCTCCGAAGAAGACACGGCTTGAACTAAAAGTTGGCAGCGTGAAAAAACTCTCTTAAGACAAGATCTCAGAGACAATTCTAGTTTTGTTATTGTGAAAGGTCACAAAAATTCTTATGACTTAATGATTTAACCGTGTTGTATTAGCAATATGGAGATAAGAATTTTGGAAGAACGAATGTGAGATATTACGTTTTGTAATGTATGAAGTACATCTTAAGTGATCGACAGGATTTAGATTTTATATCGTTAAATTATCCTGTCCAATTTATCTCCTTAAAGTTAACGAGCTTTAAATACTATTCTCTTCCTATAACAGCGAGGAACACCAATTAAATGTTGTGGAAGAAGGGTCAGTGTTGCAGATCGCAAAAAGTTTACTCGAAAGCTTGTTGAAGCAAAATGTGGCCATTTAACACGCACCCATTAGTGTTTTAGATTGTCCTGACGTACGTTGTTTTGAAAATAAAATTTCAAATATTGTATATCCGAATTAGAAATTCAGTTTTAATAAACATGTAATGTACTTAAACCGTTTCGTTGGGAACGTGTGAGTAGATAAGTTGGGTAGAAAACATCAATCGAAGCAGGGAACAGTGATAAGTCCATATTGCTTCACTATCGACTTTCAAGTAATATCGTTCCAATGTAATCGATTTATAATCCAGTTTCGTGAATATGCCATGGAGTCACTCAATTTTTTTTGTTTCTCCATTTATTACACCTCTTGACATGCCCTGCGGAATACGATAAATGACTCATCTTTGTGTTTTATCACTAGATGATCCCTCAGTTTACTTGTGTTAAATTGTGATAGACCACATCATTAAATGATTTACTCTCGCGAAATTTTCTTTAAAAAAAATTGTCGCACCGAATATTTAGAGTCACTTTATTCATCCTGTGTGCACGTTGGTAGAGTGAATGAAACGTAAAGGTGTAACTCTCTGCAGCAGATGTCTCGCTGTCTCGTTTGCAACGTAAAACGATGAAAAAACATTATACTCTCAACCTAACCCCCAATTACAATTTAACTCTGTTCAGAAAAACGTAGAAATAAGAGTAAATTCGTACGTAGGTGATATACTTTGAAAGAACATTGAAGGTTTTGTTAAGGAGAGTCGGATAATTGAATTCCATCAAATCCGCGGTTAAAAACTACCTCCTGCACCAGTGCTTCTACAATGTAAAAGAATTTATTGATTTTAATAAAAGTTAAATCCGTCTTGTACTTTGTCACGCCATTGCTGTAGTACTTTTTAAATAACTTATAACAATTTCAAAAAAAAAAAAATTTTCTTGCATGATTGTGTTGTCTTATGACATATTTAGTTTTGTGTGTACTCAACTTTGGCACGGTTGTGTACTTTAATTCTGTAGTCCCACCCTGGCCCGGGGTTTGCTCCGGTTTTCCTTCGGGTAGAGGCGGATTTCTTATACAGGTACTCTAGGTTTTGTCTAGGGGTATGTTTATTGTTAAAATAAATCGTGAATTTAGTGTTATTTCAATTCTTATGATTTTTAAACGCTATTCTCAGAATAATCTATAGTTCGATAATAATTTGTACATGTAATTTTTTTGCGTTAAATTACAAACATATTGACATTCTATTAGTATTATAACTCGCAGCCAACTTTTTATCTTATCTAGGAACTTTTGCTGAAATTTTTGAATCCGCCTCTGCCTTAGGGCCCTTGATTGGAATTGATGGGATGGTCCCTTGTTTGCTTTCGGAGAGTAAACTAGTTTATTGTCCCCCATGTGGTCATACGCAGTTTGTACTGGTTTTTTTGACAATAAATTTAAATTTATTTATTTATTGAAATTGACAATTATTTTAATTTTTGTTTTGCAGTGGCAGAACCGAGAAGATTTGGTCACCTGTAATTCAGCGTACCTGTAATTGTACGCAGTGGCTTGGTGTTCGCGTTCCAAGTCGACGTGCGTTACGAGGGCTTCGCAGGAAAAGCGTGAGTATCTAAATAATTTAATCGTCTACGCGGAAAGGAAATCCATTTGAGTTTTAAATGATTGCAAGATAAACCAATACTCTTTAATTCACATTGAAGAATTGAACTTTTTGAAAAATCAAGTTGAGCGTAATGAAAAGAGACTATTATGGTTAGTGATATGGCCAATAGGTTTAGACTCAAACCTGTGGCCCCACCACTTCTTATGGGCACTAATCATCTTATTTGCTCTAGCTAACAAAATACGACGATACTAATTTCGATTAGTTCAGCATTGTTAGTGAGATGGACCGCAGTTCTAAAAACCAGTTAACTACGAAAGATATTTCTAAATAGAAAATATCTGGTTATTAATTTTTTTATTATTTAAAATTATTTTATAAAATTTCACGCTACATTACATTAAATATTAGGTGACTATAGAAGCTATGAAATAGGTCTGTTTGTGAAAGTCTTCTCTTTCAAATTTGTTACTAGCAACCCACCCCAGCTTCGGTCGTGTGTTTTTGTTATATTACGCTTTAACTATTTAACGATACTTCACAATGGTGGAAAATGTTTGCTTCGTATGTAGCACGTCACTCCAAATTAGCGCGCCAGTCGAATATTTGCCTGGTCCCGAGGTAAAAATAACCTATTCATCCAAATTTAATTTTAAAGTTGATTTTGAAGAGATTTAAAGACAGTTTTCATGTTTCTTAAATGTACATAACACAGAATGCATTCAACTAGATTAGGATTGTACATATTTCTTCCGTGTACCCTACACGTGGAGAAGATATGTGATAACTTTCGGTCAGGTGAAAATGGCGACGAGCCGGGTACCGAACCCGGGTCTCCATCTTTGACACCCCTGCGATCATAGCAGGAGTCCCGGGTTCGATTCCTGGATTAGGATTCTTTATTTTTCTACATAAATACTTTCTTTAATTTAAGTCTTTAAAAAAAAAAATTTTTAATAATTATTTTTAAAAAAATTTAGATTAACTTTTGTTGACAGACATGTGCTGGTGCGGAAATTTTAGAAGATCTCTTTGAGGCGAATAATATTGACTTTCATTGTTATCACCTTTCTGTAACCGTTGAGGCAGCGAATGCAAAAATCTCTCTTCGAGGATTTATTTCCCTTTCGACCATCATCGTTATTGCCTATTACTGGAGATAACAAAATATATACTAAAACCTTGCCAAAGATCATACCTATGAATTAAAAAAAGAATCACAAAAATCGAGTTTTAAGGGGAGTAACAATTTTGCAGACCGGGTAGACAGACATGAAAGTGACTTAGCTTTATAATTATTAAAGACGACTTGGATTTTTATGATGCCTAGAATAGTCAAAAGGGTCGTATTTGTAACTCGAAGCAAAGGAACAATTTATCATCGCATCGGACGTTGTCTTCATCCTGATATTATCGTAAACGATATAAAGGAACGCGTTGCAAATCCACATGAGTTTGAGAGCAGTGAAAAACATTCTGAGGGGCGTTCCTCGCGTATCGATGGGAGCAACATGGTCTGTGCGATTTACTGGCTCGAGAGCGGACGGAATTCGGATAGCGAATTGAAAGAGGAGAATGATATATGACGGGAGGAAGAGACGTCTCAGAACATAGAGACGAGAATTCCACGCATGGAGGAATCGTTTGCGAACGAGGCATCCACGACGAAGGAAATATCGGAAGGAATAGTGTAAGGCAGAACTACCATAAAATCCTTTGTTGTCTTTGATTGGAGGATCGCAGGATAATATTCAACAAAAAAATGAAACTATTAATTCCATTATTGTTTATTATAAGGAAGAAACATTCTTTTAAAATAGAACATCAAGAATAGGGAGAATACTAGGGGTGACTGACATTTACACCTCGTGATCAAAAGAAATTGGACCTTTCCGAGGGGCAACTGCCGACTTTGGGTGGTCACACAATATAAAATACTCAAGATACATACAATGAACAAAATTTATATTTACAAAGAAGGTTAAACAAAGGAATCACACATTTCTAGACCAATATATTTAGCAAAATCTTTAGGAGTATAATTTTAAAAGTTTCATCTATTTATAATTGTTTTAATAGAAGGGTCGTTGAAACCCAATATCTTTCGCGATTGAAGCAACAATCTACTCTTTGTAGTACGTACGATATTTTAATTTTCTTTAAAAAATTTAAATAAAACAAAATTTTAATGAAATAAAATTTTAATGAAATAAAATTTTAATGAAATAAATTTTAATAAAAGTTTATTTTGTTGCATCTTAGCTCTACACGGATAAATAATGTATTCAGTGACGCGAGGCGAAACTCACTGACCGAGATGGCCCCTTCGTCCTGCCACTGTTAAGGGGGGATAGGATTTTTCTGACTGCGAGGCGCAACTGTCATTTCCCGAATACTAGTTCAATCGTTTTCTCGCTTACGTAACACCTTCTCCAATCAATGAATTATTCCTTTCAACTTATATAATTTTTAAATTAATGATTATTGATCGCCTGGTAGTGACACTGTATTTCCACACAAATTACATTACTTGGTAATTGTGAAGCTTTAACAACATTATCAAAGCATGATAAATTAAAAGGCGTTTCTAGGTTGCTCATTGTGAGCTCATTGTGTGCTCACAATGAGCAACATAGAAACGCCTTTCAATTTATCATACACAAATGACATTAGTTAGAACTAAACTTCGTTACATGGAAATGAAAATTACATTTAACAATTCACGTGTGTAAAGTCAAAAAGTGTGTGGATCAAACCGGTCCGAAAGTAATTGGTTAAACACCAACATATATTTATAACTAATGTAAAATTCTCATTTCATGTTTGTTATTCTCATTTTTACTCGTATTGTTTAGATAATATAATACTCTTTCTAAAACATTTCTTCCCTCACGCGTGATTTCCAGAAAAAATATGAACTTACTATTCGAAACACTTTTGATATAATCACTCAAAGTTTTGGATGTTGGATTTATTTCTTGACTTATTTATTAACTTACTATTTCTTTTCTTCCTCAAATTTGATTCCTATGCACAATTACACCAATTGGGAAACTTCATAAATGGGGTTACGGAAATGAACATATAATGTTATCAATGTTATTACTATCAGAAAGACCTGGAAAGAACAAATTACTACATTCAAACTTCTATCTTCTCACTGCAATATATAGATGAACTTAATCAGTTATTTATTTATTTAATTATTTATTTATTTAATTAATTATTTATTTATTTAATTATTTATTTAATTAATTATTTATTTAATTAATATTTATTTATTTAATATGTATTTATTTAATTATTTAATTAATATTTAATTATTTAATTATTATTTAATTAATATTTAATTTTTTAATTAAATATTTAATTATTTATTTAATTATTTAATTTGCAGTTCTCACAGTGTACTCTGTTCCTTGGCAGAAGGTTTCTACCAAGATTATACATTCTACAGTTTAAAATTCTTTATTTCCAGTTTTTTATATTCGTTTTACATCGTTGAACTCTCTTCTGTCTCTTTTGTCGTATCTCTCCGTCTTTTCGTTCCTTTCTTATTCTCCTAGTTCCCATTACGTTGTCGTGTCTTCATTTCCTCTCTTTGTACTCCCGTCTTGTGTACATCACATGTTCCATACTGTTCTGTAATATGTCGTATTCTGGTCGTCCCTTCAGAAAGCTAATCCAATCCCTTATTTTAAACTTCCATGTTTTATCCACCATCTTCTTTCCTCATTATTTAAATGGCACTCGAATGACATATGTTCAGCGGCTTTTACGTAATATTTACTCACGCACATGTTGGCTCACCCTTAATTTTAGAAAATACTTGTTTAAACGAGCTTAATCAGGTATAATTATTGGATAGTTTTAAATCTAAAAAAGAAAGGTTTCTCGATTGATATTTAATTGAATGCTATTTTATAATACGCCCTATTCATGCCAATTATATTAAATTCCTCTGGAGGATCATATTAACGGGACATTGTCTTCAAACGCTTATGCTACTATTGTTCTCCTAACAGGCAATCAAAATTTTTAATTTCTGAAAAATATACATACATTGGATCAATTTTCAAATAGCAGATAATATATAATTATGCTCTTGTTTCGATAATGTGTTATTACATTTGACTTTCAATTCTGAGTATACATTTAAAACTGGTTTTATTGATACAAAAATCATAAAACAGTTTTCCAATGTCAGGAAATTGCGTAAGTTGCATTTCAATTATGAAAAGCGTTCTTCTTTAATAAGCAGCAAATTACATTTCAATCATCACCTGCATCTGAGTACCTCTCAATCCTTCTCTTAGCATTGCTTTCACCACCATCGCTTTAATCCTTGTCGCCATGCCTTCCCCTACCTTCCCTTTCTCAACCCTCCACCGTACACCCTCCCCTTCATCGCTCCACGGCGACCATACACGAGAGCCCTGAGGGTCACCGCTATATATTAACGTCGTAACTCTTCTCGCCCTCAGGGTACCCACAGGGCAGCGCTTCTGTCACTCGCCCAGTCGGCCTCTGAGTTGTCGTGCTTCCTCGCTGTCCTTATCACAAATACGCACTTCAACCTAGAAAATGAAGGAATTATGACGGAGAGCAACGTCTTCTGGAACACCTATTCACTAGTTTTGGTCAACGTTTTTATTGTTGGAGGAATAACCACGACCTTTAGCCACGGAGAGGTATGTTTAGTTTTCCGGGGGAAGTCGCGTCTTAGTAGATTACGTAGGGTTCCGCGACCAGAGTCAGTATAAATTTGATAGTCCGGAGCAAACCGCGTCTCAATAAACACAACTACCAACGTTTTGGCCATCTTGCTGTGAACTGTGGCTATGACAGCGATTTAGATCTGCATTACTCGGACATTGCCCTGAAGAAGGTCACCGAAACATTGCTAGTTATGTCTACTGAGACGTGGTTTGACTCGGAGAAACAAGTTTATATGAGATCTTGCAACGTTTCGGCAATTCTGATGTGTCCTTCAGGGCAATATAATAGTCGATCAGATCTAAGTTGTTGCCGCACTCTGCTTACGTAGATCTGGCCGATTCTACCATTCCCCTAATCCAAATATCAGTTAACCATGGTTATTGCATCTAAGTGAAGAATTTTGATGCGTTAGTCAGAAATGAAAATATCGAAAATTGACTAAATGAACTCGGAAGTATGAGGAACAGGAACTTGTAAAGAATGGATTCGTCTAAGTGCACTGAGGTTTCAGGGAAGAGCAAATTTCAGCCTTAGACTTGCCTCCAATGTGAATGACTTTGGTGAAAAGATGCATCGCATCTATTAGGGCTCTAACATTACTGACGAAAATTTGTGTCGTGCACTTAATTAACAGATTAACTCTCCAAATTTTCAGAGACGTGAAGAGGCATAAATTGTTTGCAGGAGAGATACCTATATGATACTCGTACGATGTTGTAGTAGAAACACGAATTGGTTTTGTCACTCCAATGGTCAATTTATAATGAAAGAGTGTTTACGCATAAAGTAATCAATTTATTCTCAAGAGTTACCAACATAACTGCTGCTTTGCGCAATACATGTTTTTAAATGGATGTCTAATCTATATTTGTTCTCCTTGTTCACAATTTTCACTTCTTTTTATCTGTTCTGCTGTTATTTTTCGGATCAATATAAGAGACAGGAGTATAGTGAACTGGATGCAATCATTGACTCACGCTTGATCTAGAAAAAGGATCCTAATTCAGTCAAACTCACTGATAGCTCTAAAATTTCATTTCAAGTTTCAACATTCCTGCATTGTTATAGAAATGGCACACACTTAAGAATATATAATTTACAAAGAACATCTTCAAAATAATCCTTAAATATATTTTAGAAGATAACAATACATCTTTTCTGAATACAAGAAAAACTAAAAATACGACAAAACTAAGTAACATCCAATTACGTGACGTACTATACAGCTTTGGATTTTTGCTTCCAGAAGCTTCGTTTCTACAATTCAAATGAGATCCGATAGAGATCTTTTTTCTTCTCCTTTCTCGTCCATCTCTCTATTCTATTACTCTCCTACCTCCTTCCCATCCTCCTTATCACCCCATTCGTCTCCTTCGTTCTCATCCCCTTACGAGCCATGGAGCATTGTATCGCTGTCTCTTATA
>NNCF01126281.1:838038-879705 GCA_002313205.1 Laupala kohalensis
GGGGGGGCTGTTTCGAGGGTGGGATGGGGTGGGGGTGCTAAGCAGGCAAGAATTAATTCGCGTAGGCGCACTTAACCAACACCCCACCCCTCCACCCCCGGGGCCATTCTGGCTCAAGTTTCTTGAGCGAGGTGACGCAGAGGCGTCGCGCGTTAACTTTCAAAAGAGCCAGGTTTAAACTAAGTTGAATGACGACCGGCCTTTTTTTGCGCATTCAAAATGTGAACAGTGTAGGTGGAATAAATGGGAGTGAAGGACGGGGGTCTGCGCTTGTCGACGACGAGGAGGTCATTATGGTTTAATTTATGATGTTAGTTACGAACATAGTGAGGCGGGACAATGAGATGAAATTAAATTATGTTTGATTGAATGGCCTGACAAGTGGGGCATATATCGCGGGTGAATTGTGGCGTGAAGTTGACATATGCTGTTCGATTATATTGATTCTACTATAAAATATTAACCCTTTCATTGTCTCGAATTTCGCGTCTTCTTTTCAATACGTGCGAACAACGTGTGGGTAATTGACGTCGTTTTTGTCAACAACAAAAAATCTGTAGTACGCCCCACTCAACCTTTCAATTAAAATTCATAACATAACGGTCGTAGCTCAACACTCCCTATATTGCAATAAAAATATAAGAAATCAAGAAAACACTTCCAAAAGGAAATCGTGATATATTTGAATTATCAAGCTCGATGACGTATTTGAAAGATCAATCGATTTGAACATATTCATACAACCTTTCATGGTACACTCCTGAACACCATATCTACACATTCAACTACAGATTTCATGAATTATCTTCCAACTCTTTACACTGATGTAAACAAGACGCCTACAAATTTTTTTTCAACCAATTTCAAATTTCTGTAAAATTGGAAAATAATATCCCTTTTTGCGTAATAAATTTTTGTTGTGACGAAAATGGTGCGACGCATAGCGGTTTACCAATTTGTGAGCAGAATTTACTGACCAATCAATATACTTCCAAGCATATTTCCATTTTTTATTTTATTTTGAGAAACGGGAAGTGGAGCGCGGTGTGTAAATGAAGCCTTTAAGAGCTGTCGAGAAATAGACTTCTATTCCCGGTGCATTCAAAGTCAGATATCAAGTTTGATTTCATCAATTTGTTCGTGAGTTATCGGGGGACACGTACACACATGCAGCATTGAACATCAAAGCCAGAATTTGAAAATAGACTCTCCTGAAATTCGTACGGATTCGTAGAAATTTTTTCCTCAACCGTTTACAATAATTACATTCTGTATAATTGGATAGTGAAAACGACGAATGATAAAACTACGCACATCTCCAACTATGTCGCAAAAAACTTCAAAACGTATTTTAATCCTTATTCTTATTTACACAATTCATTACGTACAATTTTTTTTTATCACATTGAATTTTAACACGATATTGTTGCGTCTAGTCAGACCACTCACGACGGAAATTCAATTCAAAGACAATACATGAAACATTCATTTACGTCAGCATAAAATGGGTGAAAGAGGTAATCTAAATAAAAGGGTGCATTTATTACGTCGAACACCCGTCATTCTCTGCGCCATTCCACCCGGACACCCTAAATCGATTCCATTTTCCCTGGAAGTTCGAAACCAGTACTCACGAAACTACACATTGAGCTCCTCCCTCTAAAACGCGGGAGCATAAAAAACACGAGTGTTATTACTTAAGGCGTGAGACACACTTCCGGTGACTGCTCCCTCCCCAACCGCGTAAAGGGGAAACATGCTTTGATGCGTTTTCCAGGTGATTCTACGAGATGGTCGAAGACGCTTTTATGTTAACTAATCCAGTAATGTTTGTTTATATCCTGACCGGGGTTTTCTTCAGTTTTCCTTCAGTCCGAGACGGATTTTTTATACAGACTCGCTAGGCTACTGCCTAGAGTTGGCGTCTATTGAAATAATAAATCCTTAGTGTTATTTTAATACAGTATTTTCCGAATAATCTATAGTTTGATTATTATGCGTCCTTCTGAAATACCTTTTTTGTGTTTTGTTAAATACAAATTTGTTGATATTCTGTTAATATTATAACACGTGCTGAACTATTTTATTCTTATCTTAGGAGTAAAGTGCTGAAATGTCAAATCCGCCTCTGCCTTAAGGCCCTTGGTCGCAATTGATGGGAAGGTCCCTTGTTTGCTTCCAGAGAGTAAATTATTTTATTGTCCTCCGGGCGATCATATGCAGTTCGTAACTAAATTTTTACAATAAACTTATTATTATTATTATTTACATTTTCAGATACAGAAGGAAATTACAAGAAAATATTGTGATACTGAATATATTTAAAGATAATTCGATATAATGTTTATTTTTTTAAAATTGAAATCACTTTTAAACAAAGCACATGATTAGAATGTTTCCGGTGACTTATGATGGAAATGATTTTATAGGATGTACTTATTTTAGAACGTAATTATTGTTAGAGCATCTGCTTTAGACTTAATAAAGCATAGTGATTTACATCTAATTTTGAATACGCTAACCGACACCAATCACGCGAATATATCTGACCTTTTTGTTTGACAAAATATGTTGACCATAAAAAGACTGACTCAATCGACAGTTTCCATAGTTTTAATTCGATGTTTGAAATACATGTGTATTATCTATAATGTTCTCTTCCCATAATCAATACACAATAACCAAGCAATAACTGTCGTAATTTTAGGGTGTAAAATGTACTCAAACTGTAGTAACGTAATTATATATTAACTTAATATTCAACTACAACAAAAGTATTTATACTCTGCACACTATATTATATTTTAAAGTAGGAAATTAGCCCAACTTTGTCTCATAAACAAACATTGGATTGCCAATATAAGCAAGACATGGTTAGTCGTTGCTTGGGAGATAACCATGCATGAAACCTGGCGGAGGCGTAACCCCCCCCCCCGGGGGGGGGGGGGGAAAAANGGGGGGGATTCCCAACGACCTAACCAGTCGATTAAATAAAATGTAAAAAAGTATAATAAAGAAGTGATTAAATTTTTTTGGTGAATGTTTTACTGTATTAATTAATGTGTTTTTATGTTTTTATTTTGTTTTACTTATTTAGAAAAAATATGTTGATTAAAGAATTCAAAACTTGCTCTTCTCAAGGTCGAGTGCTGGAAAATGCCCGTTTATATTAAAATGCATCGCTAAATAATACTGTTATTGCTTGACACACGTATAATCCGGGCCCCGGTTTTTCTCTGGTTTTCCTTCGGGTAGAGATGGATTTTTTTACAGGTTCCCTAGGCTCTTGTCTAGGAGTGGCGTCTTGAATTTAGTGTTATTTCAATACTTACGATTTATAAACACTATTTTCCGAATTATTCGATATAAATATGTACTAGTGAAATAGTTTTTGTGTTAAATACAATCTTATTGATATTATAACTCGTAGCTAACTATTTTTATTCTTATCTAAGGAATGTCTGACATGCTAAATCGGCTTCTGCCTTAGGACCGTTGATCGGAATTGATGGGATGGTCCCTAGCGTGTTTCCGGAGAGTAAATTAGTTTATTATCCTCTTCGTGGTCACATGCAGTTTGTATTGCTTTCTTGACACTAAATTTATTATTATTATTATCATTACGAATAAACCCAATTGGGACTACGCAAAGTATTCAGATGCGCTTCCTAGCCTTCCTTTGTGCCCATATTTCTTTCATCCTTCTGCTGTGCGCTTCTTTCCTCTCTTCGGTCCATACTCTCCCCGTTCTACCCTTTGGCACTTCCTCCAGATCAACTTGCCAAGTGTGGACTTTGGCTTCCTATTTTGAATGTCTTCTTGTGTAATCCCTGATAATCTGAGGTCTTTTTTTATTTCACTAATCCATTTTATTGCATCTGTTGCCGCTTTACTCATATTCTCATAAAATTCAACTATTTGTTTGATAAGACGGTTAGGGTTCATTTTTTTGGTGCGTCCGTACAAATTTAGCCTGCGATTCCTAATATCACTGTGACTGTCTGAATATTGTTTGATTTCTTGTTTGCTTCTGAGTCTGTACTGTTCGTCTGTAAACTTTGATCCGAGAATTTTTCTGTTGATTTTGCACCCTTTTTTTCTCATGTTCTCTATGTCTTTCTTCTTGTTCAAAATTAGTGATTCTGACCCATTGATCACTGTGTTGTAATGCCTTAATTTTGTGTGCTTAGAAATGCGGTTTTTGTTATAGACATTTTGGGTGAGACGATAGGCGGTTTCTATTTTTTTATTATTATTATTATTATTATTATTATTATTATTATTATTATTATTATTAACAGATCGTCGTGGCATTTCATGAAAATGGCAACTCGTCTCCTGAATCTCACACTGCTACCAGTGAAATCCGATCCGAGTAAACGAAGAAAGACTCCTCTGTAGCAGGATGCGTTCCTGCACGTTGCGTCGGGTGCAGCTCTGCGTGACCGCGCCGCTGAGGGACCGCTTGACTGACTACCTGGCTTCCTCACACGTGCAGTCACGCACCGTCCCCGGAAAAGGGTCGGAGCTTCACACACACACACACCCGCCCACGCGTTTAATTTGCGGACAGCGTTTCATGCATACAAAATGATGGAACGTACTCAAGGGAAAACAAGAACGCGAATATTTACTTTCTAATTGTGTATAATACCCAAAGACAACTTTCAAATGATAAAAATAATCAGAGGATTCCCTCAAAGATTTAATTTTCTCCTAATGCCGTGTCTCTGGTGTGTTAATTTTTTTACAAAACAGATATGAAAAAGAAACAAATTTGAAATTGGTTGCAAATAAAATAATTTTCCTTGAAATACATTAAAATAAATAAATAATTTTAATTTTGTTGTCGAACAAGCAGTTGCAAACAGCGGATGACTACGTAGGGGCAATGAACTAATTAACTCTCCGGTAACAAGCAGGGAACCATACCATATATTTTAATCAAGGAGTCAAAGGCAGTGGAGGATCTAATTGTTCTAAATGTATTTATATAACAAATGCGTGCCGTTATCAATTAATTATTAACAAAATAAATTGAAGCAATCCAAATAACTCAAACTTCGAGATGAATAATAAGAAAACAATTAATGACATTCCCCCAGACCCCAAACCGATGGACCTGTATAAATCCGTCTCTATTCGAAGTGAAACCGGAGAAAAACGCGGACCAGGATGTTACATTATATTGCACCTTTATAACAAAGAATAAAGTAGAGAAGAAAAAGTTTTTTCCCACTCGAATGTCGATTATTCTAACACTTTTAACGAAATCTTTTTGTAACCGGAATGTTAATTGGAAGTCAGTTATTTCGGTAACACATGAAGAGAACGTATTGTTATTCAACGAATGACGTATTAGAGGTTCGAGGCTATCACCGTGCAGGTATCAACTATGGAGAGTGCATAAGCGAGTGACAATCATTAGCAAAACGAAACACGCACATGACCAACGTCCACATAGACTTCATTCTAATATGCATCGAGTCACTAGATTACGGCAGTTTCTGCTACTCATTATGTATTTCAGTGAGTAGTGCATTCGAGAACATTTTGTACTGATGTTGGAAAAGATGGGTGGGGCAATGTTAGTATGTGGATTAAATATGTGAATAATAATAATAATAATAATAATAATAATAATATTAAGACCGTATTATTCTATTAGACAAACTCAAGAAAATCACACACATCATAGATATTGCAGTAACCAACAACGACAACCTACTTACAGTGTTAAAATTTAAAAAATATGAAGATTTGAAAACAGAAACTCTTCGCTTATGGAATATGGAGTGGGTATATATAGTTCCTGTAGTCCTATCCACCAATGGAGTCACAGTCTGCATCTTAACATCAATCGGCTTCATCTCCCAAAAAAACAACATATTTTTAATTTTTAATTAAATAATCAATCACGTATATTTCTAACTTTACAAAAAGCAACCATCCTTAACACCTGTAAAATAGTCAGAAGATTTTTAAATTGTGATATTGCTTGAGGTGAGGATGCTTGGTATATCCTGCGCCTCACCTGAATCCAACTACAAGTTGTGCAAATAGTTCGTGAAAATAAATAATAATAGTAATAATAATAATGATTTTAATAATAATTTACTGTCAGAAAAGCAATTATTAACTGCGAATATCTACACTAAGAGATGAGGATTGGATGTAAGATCGGAGGAAGAGTTCCCCAATCTTGTTGTATTCAAACTATAAGGTTGAGCCGACATATCCAAAAGTTTGGAAAAATCTTCTCTTCCCTGTGAATTAGGATCTCGCATCTAGTCCTAGGGTACACATAGTGTTTTCTCCGTGTACGTGGAGGACAATACATTAATTTTTCCCTCTGGAATGTGCTTCTAGTAAAAAGTCAAGTCTCTTTATAGCTTTTACTTCCAAGCAATAATTTTTAACGACATTTCTTAACTTTATAACCCGAATAGTATTCGTCGCTATTCATGAAGGTAGCCTTCTTTTCCATTACTCACGTTTTGTGTAAACGAACTTTGAGTAAGGAAATAAGTGACCTCCTTAATAAAATCCTATGATTAAATTGGTAGATGCCATTATACTAATGATTTACACATATTTTATCTGATGATATAAATGTCATTTCATTTGGTTATTTTTAATATAACACAATACTCATATAATAAAACCCTAAATAATATTTATAATAAAGTCATCAGAATACAAACAGATTAATTTTCCCTATTCAAAATCATTCGATTGGATTTACTTTGGCAAATTTTGCTAGAAATGATATTACACATAATTTAAGAAAAAAATTGCGGTACATCTTGGTTTGAGGTAAGAGGGTTCGAAGGACCAGAAATGTGAAGAAGGTGGATGAGATGGGAGTTGATCAATGGAAATGTCTAACAAAATAATTTAATAACATGATAGTGAAAGTAGCAATTAAACCATGAAAATATTGAAATCAATAAAAGAATACAAAACTAATAATGTAGATGACATAAAGCGATGAGGTGGAACGATGGTATGATGTGAGTCTCCGAATGCCACGTGGTTCAGCCGCGATGTGGATCGAACGGTTGGAGTGATGTTGAGGTGATGAGATTCGTTGAAGTTGAACGGCCGGCTCCGCGTTCTACGAATGGATTGACGGTTAAGCATCAGTTGGGATTCAGGTGAGCGCGCGAGAATACTTGACCGTTACATCAATTCGTGGGCAGCCTAGTTGTGAAGAGGAAAACGAGACAAGATGTCTCGTCGGGGACGATTCGGAGACGTTGTCGGCGTGGGCGCCGGATGAGAAGTGAATGATGAAATGATGAGATGACTGTCCGAGCGAGTTATAGATAGTGAGAACGAGTGTCCACTCGTCGGAAGCCAGCATGCAACGACGAGGGCTCGCGTGTCAGCTCGTAGCGTCGCAGGTTGATCATGTATCGATCTGCGGGTATCGATCGATCGTCCATCTTGTTCAATTGACGCGATACTAAGTTGTTTCAAGCTGTTCTGGCGGGGAAACATGGAGTAAAGTTCCATGGATTTCGTGATGATTTAGGAAATAGTTCATAGAAGCTGGAATATCAAGAGATGTCACTCAATTGGCACAAAGAGCGTCGAGTCCATATATTGTTCACTTGTCCTATGTTGCTATTGTCAGACCAAATCGCAACAGATATTATTAAATTGGGATGTTGTTCAATTGTTGCGGATATATTATTCCTGCTTTGGTAATTTTTAATCTCCATAACTCAAGAATGGTAAATAAATGCCCCCTTTCGCCAGCATTCGGCTAACTATTTGAAGAATGCCATGTTATTTACGGGTAGTTGAAGATTTCCTTATTAAATTTAAAATGATAGATGAAATGCAATCAAACGAAAATAACTTCCTGAATCTCATTAAATAAATAATTTTAACTTTCTGAACCTCAACTATAACAACTAAATTATACATTTCAATAGATGCAGTACATAAACAACACGTATTTACGCTAGAGTAAAAAAATGTTACTACTCAACAAAATGACGTCCACCAACAGTCACCACTTCTTCATGCATGCATAGATACACAGAAATTGTCACCACTTCTTCATGCATGCATAGATACAATTTATATCCTGCGTTATCCACATGTGTACCATGTACGCACTATCCGTCCGGACATGTGCGTGACAGTATTACGTACGTGCATGCTCATCACTTGCGGTATTTTTAGCGTGAGTGGGTTACGCCCTTTTGACATCGGATGTCGACTCGTCCGTAATTCTGTGATACTCGTTTACGCTTTTTGGATTATTTTCGTCCTCGTTAACGTGAATAGAACGATCCGACCTTTGTGTTGTGAGATAGAAGGCAGAGTGGGGGCAGGGGTTTATCTTTTGTGATGGAAGAAACAGGATGATAAATAAAACAGAGCGAGGTGTACGGAGTGTCAGAAAAAGACGATGAAATATGAAAAATCCAATCATAAAATAAGAATTCGAGATAGAAGGAAAGTTTACATTGTTCCAACTTCAGCAGTGAAGTTTCCGTGACGGTGAGGTGATACTGCTATTTTAGTGAGAGATTAGATACAGGGTTTGATTCACAGTTTAAACCAGAATAACTTACAATATGATATCACGGTGTATTCTATAATCCAATTATGTGGAGGTTAATTCTGAATTTAATTTGTGGATATATAATGGCGAAAATCTATATAATAATTAATTGTTTTCGTACAATTTTTATTTGGTGTCACATTATTAACTTGAATTCAATATTAGATCTCTCACATTTTTTTGACATATTCTGTGAAATTCTTATATTAGTTGTAAATAATCAGAGATTCTTGCTCGAAAAATTATAAAACTTTACGAAAGTGATAGTTCTGCATGCTCGTTTCCAATTCCATAACAACTTTCCGAATGTTATGGACAAAAATTTAATCTACTCAATTCAAACATTAATTGATGTCATACGTTACATAAAAAATATTTAAAAAAGTTTTGTTGTATATGCGACATGTGGATAGATAGTAGGCGCATTCTCCCCTAAGAGAAATCCATAAATAATTGTTGTAGGAATTAGTGTATTTGTCTTTACGAAGTTTCATATTGTTGTCAAGAAACTATATAGACCTTTTCCATACATGGGAACACGTTAAGTTTTAAAGTTGATTACTTAATTTGTATTAGTAATTTTTATTGTACACAATGATTAATCTATTCGGAGCACTATTTTCTTGTATTGTTTGGGGAAAATGTTGAGAGACATTAAAATTTTTGAGGTTAAATCAAACGCTATGGCTATTTTCGTCTTTTACTGTATACGCTTTGCTCTTTAATCAGAAGAGTTCCCCATACTCAGAAGGTTGTGGGTTGGATACTCGCGACATAACATGTTTTTGTTTCTATCCTCTCGTTTCATATTAATGTTTTGATTCTTCTCGGGAATGAGACTATAAAATCTTGTGAAATCACATGACAACTCGTATCAACTACCACAGCCAATCCAACGTAACATGACAAAGAGAATCAAAAGAATTGACTATCCTCAGGACAGATTCCTAAAAACAAAACAAGCTCTCGAGGGCAAATCTATCATTTGATAGAAGTGCAAATACCACCTGAGGCATTCCACGTGAAGGGAACAACCGAAACAAAAAGTAACCTTCGAATTATTTGTTTTGTGGGTGACTTATACCTCTGCAAGTCTTTAACACGAATATTAAGTGATTTTTACTGTGATTCCCCGTTGCCAATTTCCGGGCTTTTGAAGATAGAATTTGTTTTAAAAGCGCTTATTGATATAAAGAAACAAATTCAAAATTAACTTTGATGATGATTCTTAATTATGACTGCTATTTAAAATTATATTTAGGGTAAGGATTTTTAGAGGCGAATTTCATAAAAAGAGAAGGGAACTGGTGCTAAAATAAGGTTAAGAAAAGTGACAAAAAGCTGCTGCATTGCTGAACTAAAGTCATCTTGATCCTATTATGATTCATAGAGTTTCAATCAAGTACATCAATCATAAGAAGGAAAAAATAGTAAGTAAAATTTATCTCCTTGTTTTTCCTTTTCGAGAACTTGTTCTTCCAATCGGTTAACTACTGCAATCTGGTAACAGCATTTATTGAAAATATACAAACTTCGCATGTTAACTGTAAACTTAGGGGACTTATATAAACAATAATTAAGTATTTGATATTAAATAAAAAATAATTAAATATTTGATATTAAATTAAAATAATTAAATATTTGATATTAAATAAAAAATAATTAAATATTTTATATTGATTCATACACATTCATAAATTGAATGGAACTCACACGCCGTATCTCTTAAAAATGATAAAATTTTATTTAAAAGATAAGGGTAAAAGAGGTAGTTAAGGACACGGAGAGGAGAAGAAGGGACGAACATCCCAAAACAGGGGGAAAATGCTAAAAAAATGCCTCCTTCTCGTCTAGAGACAAAATTTCACAATGTAGTATCTTTGTGAAAAGTTTTCATTTACCCAAAGAAAAAAGGTGCCCACCTAAAAATCCTAACCCTGATTATATCAAATTTGAAGTTCAAATTTTTTTGTCGGAAAATTGAACTTAATAATCATTTATTTTTGTAAACTTGTACCATGTTAATTTAAAAAAAATATTTTGATCATGTTATACTCATTAAGATAAATCTCGTGCATAATAAGAGTTTCTCTTTTTTATTTAAATTTGCGAAGCTGATCTGAATCTAAAGTAAACTTGACAGAAATAAGTCGTAAGAAAGTATATACGTGTACTAATTAACGACAAGAACGAGTAATGAGAGAACAGGGATGGAACAATGAATAAAGAGGAATAAAAGAACTGCATCTTGGATAATACAGGTCTTGGATAATACAGTAGCATGTTCTGAGACGCAAAACGCCCACAACTATGTGACGTCATTCCTCTAGGAAGGACCTCCTTCGTAGTAGCTTCATCCCGTCTTGTTTTTTTTTGCGTAGAACTTAATGTTCGCGACGGTTTTTAGGCAAAGCGGATCTCATAGCTGGCAGCAGCATCAAAGGCACGGCACGGCAGCAGGCAATGCGTCGCTCGTCAACAAAACCTTTTGACCGCGGAGGAGTTTCATCAGCAGCAGCTTTTGTACCTGCTCATAGCCGCAGGGAATGAGGCCTTGTTGTGTCGGAGAAGCTTCTGAAAGCTCAGGTCGACGTTAGTTTTCAAGACGAGCGTTATTACATGTTACGCTCCGATAGTGAGAAAAAACAAAAATGGAATTATCAAAGTAGAACACTCGGCTTTCCCATTTAGTCCATTCATATGGTAAAAATGTATTCGTCATATAATTATTGTGTATATAATTTATTACATATTAACAGAACAAACGGTTACAAATGTGGATATCGTGAAAATAGGGCACACACTAAGTTGTTCTTAGCTTAGCGCTTGCGTCCAGTACACTTAAACGCGCTCTAATGTGGTGACGAAAGCCTAAACACATTTGATGAAACAGTATTCCATAAGGGACATGATTTGAATTAAATTCAGTGTACTCTTTTTAGGTGACAGGAATTATTCTCCAAAAGTATCTAGTTTTCAATTATAAGTAAAAACAGAAAAATTAGTTTTGGGATTTCATTTCCAAATTTTTGTGAAAATTCACAACACTCTAGCGCGATATTTGCTCGTCGTACAAAAAGTCAGTAAAAAACTAATTTGAAGGAAATTGATGTATGTAATTTTTGTATACGGATACCTTCCTCTAAAAGCGTGTGCTTTTCGAGTTATAACAAAACTGAACTAAGAGCAATTCTTTGGAAGATTTTCGATTTTTTATCAAAACGCTCATGCTTTAGGAGGAGACCAAGTTTCGGTTTCAGTACCTCCAAAAGCAAAAGGAACGATTGAGAAAAAATACTTCTGTATTTTTTTTGCTGGATTGACCTTCTCATATCCCGAGCGACTGAACTAATTGTTAAGTTTCACTAATGGGAGTTATATTCAAACCATTTAAAACTATGAAATATCGTATAGTCGATTTCACGTGAGTATATTAAATGATTTTCTCATCTCTGTATAAAGAAGAGAATCTCTGCCTATCTTTTATACTGTTCGATCATTATCAAATTTTTTTCTAGTATGATTAAATTTTGCACCCTTGACCATCAAAACTAGAGATTTCAAAATCTTGTTTTCTTCTCTTTAATGTAAAATTTTAGTACTTCTAGGTAAAATTTTGCGCTCTTCATGTTCAGTGTAAGAGTATTATGCCATATATGCCCAAATTCAGCCCTCAGGGAAGGGGTCAAGAAAAAGTTCATAACCTATGGAGGGGGAGGTGTAAGACACCCATTGCTCCTCTAAAAATGGAGAGAGAAAGGGGTAACTTGTAAAATACTTGAATACTACCGATATCAGTGTCGAAAGTTTTAATATATTAACGAAATTTCCACCCTTTTCCATGGTAACAACTTTATTTGCTTCACGGTGTGTTTTCGTCGGTATTGCCGTCATCATCAGTGGATCTAAGGAAATTTCTGGCATTTATTTAAAAATGGTAACTATGACTCACTTCCTTCATATTTGAAATTTGTAATGTATCTGAGATGAACACTCATTTTAGCATACATACATACGAGACGTAACATATCAGTGACAAAATTTGTAAATAGTTCCTCCTGAACCAACCTTCACGAAAGGTGTCCAACATTTTGTTCATGTGTTAACTGAATATAATAAGATAATAAAAGGAGTGCACTCTATAAAAAATAAATTATTGTAATAATTCGTCGGCCCCTCTTTTCGCTTCTTTTAAAACACGAATAATATTCAGAAATTTGAAATTAGAGAAAGGGATCATTTTCGAGCCATCAAATTAGAGCAAATTGAAAAGTCAACACATTTTGGGGACGAAAAACACGAAATCGATGAAGACCGTTGGCGGCCATTTTGAACTGTTGGTTTGGGAACGACCGCTTATTTGGCTATTCGAGAACATAATTGTTAAATTTTGATGTCCCGTTTGAAAAGAATTTGATTTCAAAACTTATCCACCCGCCTGCCACCAGAGGACCGTTTGATCAACAGTCGGTAGATGCTGAAGATGGAAGCAACAGCCTCTGAAACTAGTTCGTGTTCAAAAAATAATAGTGGAGCGTGTGCCAGTTGAATTATCACTATACTTGATTGTAGTGACTCCACTGTGTATTCGTGAAGCAATTCACGTCTAGTTCACGCCAGTTTACAAAATAACAAAATGAATTTTATTCCAATATAGTCTTCATAGATCTAATTTTATTATTTTCGAACACTTCCGATTCGATCTTACAGTTCACGTAAGACTCGGGTTTATCTCCAGCTCCAACACGAATATGCTGAAAATCTTATTATTATTATTATTTTCTCGTTCTGGAAGAATATATACTCTTGAAAATACTCTTCCTCGAGGAAAATTAAAAGATAAAAAGAACGGGAAAGAGAAGAAAATTCCTGCATATTAAGAAATGTTCCGCGGGGAGAAAGTGGGTCAAGAAAATGCTCGAGTATATTTCTCTCTTTACGTGCGCCGTAACAGCAACATTGTTCATGTCACTTAAAAATAATGACGCTTCTTTCTTTTTTAGCTTTATGTCAAATGCCTGGGGCGCATGGAAATGAGAAAAATGCTGATTGTAGATGATATGAGAGAAGTGAGTTTAATGCACATTTCCCTCATTTCACTAAGAACCCTATTTCTTTTACGGGGAAGACGGTAGTGCGTGTGTCACGTATTTAGAAATGAGAACAATAGACTTCATTTTTTGAAAGAAACTGTTTGTGTTTTTTTTCTATCTTTTTTTGTTTTTCAATACATAAGTATAAAACGTTTGTGCAAAAACTGTGTTGCTCTTTCTTATTATGTTTTTTATCTCAAGACCGCACTTGTTTCTAGTTTTTGGCAATAATTTTTTATTTGTTTTTATAATAACGTGAAAAAGAGGAACATAATTTTTAAAAAATTGTCTGTGTTAAAAACATAAAATGAAAAGTAAACTGAAAATATGGTGTGTTGATTCAAATAAATTTTGAAACAATGGAAACAATTGAAAGGACCTGAAAGTAGAAGACAACGAACAAGATTCGAAGTCATTGTACATTGTGTGGATTTCAAACGTCACTTTAAAAATATCTTTTCACTTCTGAATTACTTCAAATTTACTAAAAATTAAGTATCCGGGTATGCAATACGATTCGTGTTGACTTAATTCAATTGCGATGATACGAACGTGTGGAAGTCGGAAATACCAGGGACATCTTTCAGCTGTATGAAGTGCTTTCCCCTCACGATACGAGAGACGATATCTGATATTTCTAAAACAATATCTTTTCCAACAACAAGTAAATTAGTTTCAGAGTTCTCATCTATCAAACAACCCATTCTTGAGTGATTTTATTAATACAAAGCAAAAAAATCTTTTATGCGTTATACACTATTTGACATCGAATTATCTATTGTACTTTCCTGATCTACTTGGAGACTCGCTCTACTTAATAATGGACCTTTTATGACAATACTTCCGAATTGGGTATGCGCATATAACTCTTCGTCTTCACGTCATAATTAGACTTCAAAATACGAAAATGTCACCGTGAGACCAAAATATGCGTGGAACTACATATCTAAGTACAACGAGAAAATGTGTAATTGTCATGATCAGAGTTTTGGCCACGTTGTCACGAAATTTTAAAGTGTGATTTAAATTTTTTTTTTTTTTTTCATCGTTGTACTACCTTCAACCAAATAACATCCTCGCGGTCGGAACATGAGATCCCGGAGTCGAGTCTCGGAAAGAAAGAATTTATTTGCAATTTTACAAGAATTCTGCAGATATCTATACTCAATGAAATGAATCAGACCCTCCGCCAATCATATTAACTGTCAATATACTGAGTAGTAAGTATTTCGAAAGGGTTTCATAAAAAAAGAATGTAAAATCCATCTCCGTGTAGAGGGGAGAAAGTACGTTATGCACCAATATTGAACTTATGAGGAGAAAAGTGAAGCTGTCAGCTGCCACGGCATGAGATGAAGGGGAGGGTGGAGTGGGGGTGGGGGGCTGACCTGATAAGGACGAAGGGCGACGTGAGCAGTGCACCCTTGTTCCGAGGGTTGACTATCGACCTGGCCCTTGCGTCACCTTCACCACCGAACCTTCACCACTCTAACCCTCATTCTCTTGGTTATGAGATGGTACATTCCAAATTCCATCTCACTGACAAATTGCGAATAGGGAGACAAATCTTTAGACATCGTACAGAAAATAATTCAGTGTCCACATATAATAGTATTAAATGTCTACGTATTAAATACAAATTTGTTTGTTATTATAACATGTTGCTAATGTTCTTATCTTAGGAGTGTGTTGAAATGTTAAAATCGCTTCTGCCTTAGGACCCTTGATCGGAGTTGTTGGGATGGTCCCTTGCTTGCTTCCGGAGAGTAAATTAGTTTAATGACCTCCACGTCGTCATACGCTTTGTAACTGCTTTTTTGACAACAAATTTATTATTATTAATTTCATTTACTCTGTCAACGAAAACACAGTGGAGATGAACTATGAAAACTTTTTTTATGATAACGATCATCGTTCTTGAGTGTTCCCTTATTGATATATACAGCTTAAACAATTTTAACTATTTTATCAATGTGATATATTGTTTTATTATCTGAAGTAACTTGTATCGTATATATGTGTACGGTAAGCACTTTTCAGTTTATAGACCTACTCTCAAATTATGAACATATAAGAGAATGATTTAGAGTATAGAAGGTTGGATAATTGTGATATTTTCCTCCCCTTTCCATTCCTCTAAAATTAAATACAATCTCCTCATCTCTTTCTCGTATAATATAAAAAATATAAAAAATGTCAAATTCAAATTTTTCTATCACAATGATATTTGTTGAACCCTACAGTACAAAACATCCAGCTATATCAGAGGATATAACATAAATAAATATTTTGAGTCAAAAAACAGTAACAAAATGCGTATGACCAAGTGAAGGTCAATAAACTAAATTAGTCCCCGGAAGCACTCCATCAATTCTGATCAAGTGCTCTAAGGCAGAGGCGAATTGAAAAGATAATAATACAAAGTTACCTACGTACTATAATATCAACAAATTTATACTAACAAGTTTTTTATTAGCACAAAGTAGTTCACAAGTGGGCCTACGTATTATTATCAAATATAGATTATTCGGAATATACTGTTTATTAAAATAACTGTAAATTTGAGATTAACTATTATCATAAACCGCCGCCCCTAGGTTAGAGGTAAGAGAGCCTGCATATAAAATCCGCCTCTACCTGAAGGAGAACCAGAGAAAACCCCGGATGGGAAACAGTTTGATGAAGTGTTGGTTTTTTTTGTGACAATGTTAAACTTTTAATTCCTCAAGACACACTTACCAGATGAATATGACCATTAATACAACCACCACTTCCCCCTCTCCCCTTGGTGAGGATAACCCAGCTGTCTCCCCAACTGCACCCCCACACCCGTTTCCACTCCGTCGACGACACCTTCCACTCCCCAATTTCACGTCCCCTCTCAACCAATCCGTGGGGCATACCCTCCGGCCACCACATCCGCCGGTCATTCACCGCCGACACCTATGTCGCCCCTTGGGGCACTCCAGGATGACAGTGCCCGTCGCCGGAAGGGCAGAGTGCTGGCGTCTATTGTGAACGCTGCCGAAGGTGGAGTATGAGGCAATTAGCGGGTTCTTCGCCCCCCCCCTCCCTCCGCCTTCAGGGCTCACACCTGCGTCACGAATTCCCTTCGCGCTCGGCATCAGGAATGCCCCTTCGCTCACAGCTTGCGAAGGGTCGCGGAAAGGTAGACTCCCTTAGTGACTTCATTTTGCATGGGTTACTTGGTTTCAAATTAATTCTGCGCTGCGTAATTATAACGGTGCATTTATAAAACCAACCCCCCAACTAAACAAGAACTATAAATCCCGCGGTTCAAATTGGAAGCCAGTACTGACTTACACGGATGAAGACTTGAAGCTAAATTGTTATATAGCTTATGAATAGTATGATATAAATATAAATGTAAAACTATGATGAATAAATGTGTGTCATTATTAGTTCTCCATGCACTTTCGTTTGATTCACCAACACAGGCTCTGAATGAGTTTAGAGCTTTCCGTGTAGTCTAACTACTGATATCCGGACACATTTTTATTCGTAGTTTCAACCAACTGACGGGATTAGAAGTAAATGGAAAGGAAGTTTTTGGAGTGGAGTAAATCTCCTGTCTATTATCTTGAAACATCTTGATTAGCATGGTGCTTGGAGCTTTTGTGCTCAAATTTGTTTGTTTTTTTACTCTTGGTCATCTCTGCGTCGGAGCCCTAAAGTCCCAATAATAATAATATAGATAATAATAATAGTAATAATCTCAGCAACTATCATTATCCGCACATATCTATTAAAAATCTCGAAAAATTGAACCTCCCTCGATACCTTTCCTACTTCTTCTTCTTCTTCTTCTTATTATTATTATTATTATTGTTGTTGTTGTTTCTATCTCGTTCACGACTTTCTGTCGGTTTCTTGTGGTTGGAGAAGTCAGAAACTCGTCTTAACCGCATTTATGATAATTTTGTTTTGGAGAGAAACATCAAGGAGTTACCATCAAACATCACATGTATAAGAATCGCCGAACTATGCGTGATGTGTTTAGGATAATTGATTTTTCCATGAATTGGAAGTTTTGTGGCTTGAGTTCCAGTTCTTGCAACGATTTGAACATATTCTTGGGTACTACTCCCATGTTCGACAGTGTTAATGGGATTACTCTCACTCTGTCATATTTCCACATGTCCTTAATTTCGAAACAAAGGTCAATGAACTTTGTAATTTTACTTTTGTATGATAGTTCCAGATTATTGTTGTTGGTGATGGCAATGTCTATAAGGAGTATTTCTTTCTCTCTTTTTTTCTTGACTACGATATCTGGTCTATTGTACTTCAACCTTCTGTCTGTTAGAATGGTTCTATCCCAATAAATTCCATTATTTTCTTTTTCAAGAATGGCGGATGGTTCATATTGATAGTAGTCTACCTTATTTTCCTGTAGTTTGAATTTCAAAGCTAATTCCTGATGAATGATTTTTCGCACTTGATCATGCCTAAATTTGTAATCACATTGTGCTATAGCTTGGCAACCTCCTACGATAAGGAGTATTGTTTCAGTTTCCTTTTTGCATTTCCGGCATTAGTCCGATTTATCTGCGTCTTTCAAGATGTACTTACGGTATTTGTTGGTCTTGATCACTTGGATGGCGACAAAGAACCCTTCAGTTTCAGGTTGTAGTTCTCCGTGGGTTAGCCAGTTGTACGACGCTTGTATGTCGACAGTATCTCGATTTACTTCATTTACAAACCTTTCATGCTGGGCCTTTCTTTGGTTGCATCTTCTTCTATATCAAGGGTCTTATGTTCATCTCTCAATGTTAGGGGAGTGTATTTATCTGCTTTGACTGTTGCCTTGTAGTCTTTTATTCTTCTTGTTTTAAGAAATACAGTCTTAGATTTTGAACAATTTTGTTATGTAGGTTAATTATGTCTATAAGTCCCCGTCCCCCATCTTTTCTGTTGAGAGTAGTTCTTTCTACAGCTGCTTTTGGGTGATGAATTCTGTACCTATTCATGTAAATTCTTCTAAAGAATTTCTGCTTAATCTTATCTTTATGTTCCGTTCTTCTTCTGATGTAATCCTAGATTTTGTATGTTTCCGCTTCACACATTGGTTCAATTTCAGGTAGTTGTTCTCCTTCAATTCTACCTACTATTTGTTCCCCCCTTCTTATTCTGTTCTACATTTGTGTATGTCAAATTTAATTTTTTTTGTCATTAGAGAAATTACTTGTTAGTTCACTCAAATGTTTCAGTTGATTTTCTGTGCCTGTATAGAGTTTTATATCATCCTTATTGTGCGGATGCGATAGTGTGAATTGTACATTTTCCCATGCCTAATTTGTATACCTGTGTCTGTGGTTCTTAGAATTTTTGGAGAGCGGGTTTAGGGTCATGCAGAACCACAACAGACTTAATGAGTCTCCTTGGAATATGCCTCTGTTTATTTGCATGTACTTGGTTTCGATTTTTCTTTCATCACTGCAAAGTACGATTTTTGTTTTCCATTCGGCCATTGTAGTCCTCAGAATGTCTCTTAATGTCGGATGGACATTGTATATCTCTAGGGTTTCTTGCATCCAGTTATGCGGTACTGAATCATATGCTTTCTGAAAATAAATATACGATGTATACAGATCCCTTTTCTGTTTTATTATCTGATGTTTGACTACCATGTCTACAGTTTTTTACTCCCTCTTGATTGTTTTATACATCCGTTTTGTTCCATTGCCAGAATTTTATTATTTTCACAATGCTTGTATAATCTGCTGGCTATCAAATTTTGTATATGGTTAGGAGAAATGTAGTTTGCCTATATTTGCTCGGATCTTTTGTATCGTCATCTTTGCTTTCAGGTTGTAACATCACACCTTCTTTTCAATTTTATTTTCCGCGACCGGAATGTATTTGCGTTCAGAAACTGATTCAGTGACTTTATTACACTCAATGCTGCGTGGCATTACAGCGTTAGTGCTCTCAGTAACAACACTTGCGCCGTTTTTTGTATTTTTAAGCAGAGCGGCCGTCTTATTTCCTAATAAGTAATATCCTAACACGCGGCGAACTACCGCGACTGGAGTGACTACTCTAACCACTTCGCCTTTTTCCGTGGCCATTTCTAAGGAAATGTTCGCCAGGGGCAAACACACCGGTTCCACCTGTAAAAGTTGCGACACTATCACTTTAGCGCCCGTAAACAACGACGTGTCCACGTGGTTCTCGGATATTAAGTCAATTGAGGAACCGCTATGTCTCCAGATATCCATTTCCTCTCCATTTATTTTCCCACCCAAAATAAAAGGATTATTGACACTAGAGCCCAGCTCTCTGTAACGTTCTGAATAACCTCTGTATATACCTCTGTAACGTTCTGAATAGTTTCCGCCTGCCCGGGTCTTTCACTCTTCTGAGGACAATTAAAGGACAAGGGCTCGACACACAAAGCACCTTCTAACGTACGCCTTTTCGAACGTGTTTTGTTTCTCCTCAGTTTGCGGTCATGACTTTCTACTCGAATCCATTGACCGTGTTTCCTTATCGTTTTCGCTACGATTTTCAATCCGCTCCGTTCGAGTTTGTTTGCGAGGTTTTCCTCCATTCGAAAAACTATTCTGAAACGACTGTTTGACCACATTTAAGCGGTTTACGCATCTCAACAAATCATATTCGTCTAATTTACACGCGAATTCTTTAGACTGATTCATTTTACCCAAATTTTCAAGAAAATGCTCTTTTACATCGGGATGAGTTTTTTCTTTTTAATTGATCCGTGATCAGTAAATCCTTAAATTGTTCGAAGTCATCCACTTGAACTCCTCCTATCCATCCCGAAAGATATGTCGCTAAACTATATCGCACATCTTCCCAACTCTCGTTCTCTGCTTTCTTACGCGAAAAGAACAACATTCTAAATTATTCAGCACTTAATTTAAAACTTTTAAGCAAGCTATCTTTAATTTTCTCGTAATCTTGACTCTCATTCTCTTTAATTATTTGCAGTACTAGTTCCGAAGGTAATAAACCCAATAAATGTGTAACCCATTGAGATTTCGCAACATTTAAGCTAATTGCTTGTCTTTCAAAAAAATTTAGATAGAGACTTAAATCACTATTCTTTTGATAATTGCCTATCACACGACTAATATCAACACTACTTGTTTCCCTTTCCCTGGGTAACTCTATTGCACTGGACGTGATTCGTAGTTTTTCTAATTCGAATCTGCGTTCGGTTTCTCTCTCCCTCTCTACACGCTCACACTCTTCCGCACGCGCCCTTTCCACGCGTTCCTCCCTCTCCCTTTCGTCTCTTTCCTCCCTCTCCATCGCCTTCTCGGCGCGTTCTTCCTTCAACCCGTTGATTAATCCTCTGACTAGCCCTTCCTCGTAACCTTCCACATTAAATATTAAATTTTTTAATTGTAGTTTAGTACAATTTTCTATCTCGGTTACCCACAACTCTTCCGCTACTTGTTGTAACATGTCTTTACTCAATTGCATTAAATACGCTATGTTTTCAAATTAACTCTAGTAGCAAAATAAAAACAAATTCACTGACACTAATAAAACAGTTAACTACGCCCAGAGACTTGCAATTGCAGATAGCGATTATAGTTGCTTACCCAATCTGTTGTGTTGCGGTCCTTTGGCCCTTTGAAGAACGGCTTGTGACGTAGCTGTGTTGCGGTACTTCGGTCCTTTGAAGAAGTGCACCAGTAGCAGATGCCTGCGTTGGTCCACGCGTGGTATTAGTGTTCGTATCCCATCGCTGCTAAACCAGTTGTAACATCACACCTCAAACTCTGATGTGTTATTATTTTTTTGGTAGAAGCGGGATCCACATACATACCAAAATCCCTATGGTAGTTTTTTTCGCTGCCACCAGCTCGGTTTCCCGAGCAACCAAACTCACGTGTAATAATAATAAATAATGATTTATTACAAATTACATGAAATCTGAATTGTTTACAGACACAAACTCCCAAAATCATCAATACATCTAATAATCGTTTATTAGACAAATAATGCTGTAAGAGAGCATCGTTTATACTTTGTAAAATATAGTTGAAGACAACTAAATTTTAATAAACCCTCAGGTTATCGGTTCTTTCGAAAAGATAAGTTGTTTTCACCCAACAACTAACTGATACTAGTTACGACCCTCGCACCTAGTAATGAGTTCATTAAGTCTACCGCAGCAGCCTTAACAAACAATCTGGTCTCCACGACCAAAACTTAGTACAGTCACTTGTCCGTGCTGACGGATCTCTACGTTCCTTTGTAAAGAATCCCCGAGGAGATTCACACCTCTCAATATATACTGTACCAGACGTCACGTGATCAGCGAATAACCACGCCTTCGCCACCACCGTGCAGGCACTTCTGTTGTGTCCCCTTTTCGCTTCTAGGAATGCAGAGGACGCGCCGTAGAGGACGAATCGCTATGCGCGTCACCCAGGCGCTTCGCAAACACCTTTTTCGTTCTTCTTTCATTTCTTCGTGGAATTCGTCTTTAATTTAGGAACACCTGAACCCCCTTAGTCAACGTCGCCGACTGCATTCTTCGAATACACTGGTACATACTTTCCTTAAGATGAAAAGTGTTTATTCGAACAATACCTTCACACGGAAAACTCGTCGCACGTCCGTCTTAGCGCGGACCGGCCACTTATTGTCATATTCTTAACAGCATCCTGCTTGGAAAATACAAAGAGCTATTAATATTTCGCAAGTTGCTGGCGTGTCCTGGCGCCGACGTTACACAGGTGTGTTATTTCAATTGTCATAAAATCTGGCAACTCATTAGGGTTTCTCAATGTCTTACTAAGAGCTTGAGCCAAGTGTTTGTGTGTGCAAGTCAAGTATTTGTAGTAGTAGTTCTAAACGTTGTCAATGTCTGTTGCTTTCCAGTTATGTGCTTTTATAATGATCTCCTCAATTTCCTCTACAGTTACATCTTCGTATTCCATATTTTCTAGTTCTCCACTGTTGTCTTTTCCTTCTTGATCCCGAGTGCTGTCTTATTATGTATTACTCCTTCACACCACATTTTGTCCCAGTAGTTTTCAATGTCCTCTTTTGTTAGTATTCCATTCTCATTGTTAGTTGCATGATTCAAGCTGTTGTAGAATCGTTTTTCTTTGCTTGAGGACTGATTGTTTTACATTTTTCTTTGTGTTTTTTGTGCTATCTTTTGAGTCTGTTATTTATAACCGCCAATTTTTGTTTGATTGTATTGTAGACTTCATTTATACTTTCGTTTCGCTTATCATGTCTTCCGTGCATTTGGTACTTGATCCTTATTCTACCAACATTATTGTTTAGACTTACACTCCTAGCGGCCTATTATTTTATTTAGATCAGCTCTTACATTCTCAATTCGTATTTCCATTCTTCTCACCCACGCGGCCTTTCTTCTTTTGTGCTTTGCGCTGCTTTCACATTGTTCTATTATTCTCCCTCCTATTGTTCTAGTTAGGATTAGTGCTCCACAGTATATTAGCGTGTGTTGCTGTTCTAATTCTACACTAAGAGTTAAGAATTGTGGTAATACTTTTTCATTAAGCATTCGTGTGGTAATAGTGAGTTTCTTCTATGAGTGGTGTTTTGGAAGGATTGGTCTGAACATTGGATCATTTCCACAATATTCAAATATGGCTCTTTGCATCTCTACTTTTAACTTATTTACTTCCTCTTCTTCTTGATTGCTTCTGGTTCCTCTTCTGTATGGGTTGTTTTGTTAATTGGTTTCTCATAGGTAACACCTTGAATTTCTTCACTCTCATTGTCTTTATTAGATTTTGTCCCTTCTCGCAAATTCGAGATGGGGTGATGCTTCTATTTTTTAAATTCTCTTTCTATCTCTTCTTTAATTTGATCTACAATTTGTTCTGGTACATACTTATTCTTCAACACTTCTCTAAGCTGTCCGGCTACGTTTTGTTCAGAAAACCCCAAATTTGGGTACTTCTCTTTAAATTTCTCATACAGCTTTCTCCTAAATCCTGTTCTGTTTCTCTCCATTTCAGTTACCAAATAGTAGGTGTGTACAATAAATCTATTCATTTCATCTGTCCATTTTGTACGCCTATTGTTAGTCAGTGTACCAGGCACAGCGGCCTCACTAATTTGAGATGCGGCGTTGCTTACGGTTTGAATCCGTAGTTCTGATGTAGATTCTATTGAACTAGCAGAGTTTGTCGATGCTGACTGCCTACGACTTCCTAATCCATGACTTTCAGGGCTGCTGCTGTCCCCAACTCCAAGAGTAGACTGCACCATTCTTAATCCTCCAGGGGCAGTCCGGTCACCTGGTGACTGTGGTTCCGAGGCTTGACTTCTATCTCTTACCACATTGTTCTGTTTTGCATGTTAAACCTATCTGCCTAGTGTAGGCATGGAAGAGAGGGCTATACCAGGGTAGGCAAAGGATGGGTGAATGCTTGATTGGCCAGACAGGTCTTTTGGGGTTACCTTCATCTGACACCTCCGTCGGGGACTGTCCGGCTAGGGTGACCCTGCCAAGTAGCTACGCTACCACCTGCATAGCCCCCAGCTTCGTTGGAACACACAAACCCCCACAGCCCGCACGGACAGTGATTGATTAAGGTGGTATCCCATGGATGGGGTTATTATTATTATTATTATTATTATTATTATTATTATTATTAATTACCCCTCCTTGACTGAGAATTGACGAACAATAATAATAATAAAATATATATAGCTATAGGGGATATAAAATTATATAGTCCCTATAGTCCTGTGCATCACTGGAGTCATTCCTGACAGTCTGCATCTGAGCATCAATTGATTTCAATTCCCAAAGATCATATTTATAACTTTACAAAAAGTAGCCATTCTTTACAGTTGTAGAAGATTTTTAACTTGCGACATTTCTTGAGTTGAGAATGCTTGGTGTACCCCCACACCCCGTATGAAGCCAACTACAAGTTGTGAAACCAGTAACAGATGATAATAATAGTAAAAATTTATCTGCTTCGAATTGGACCTCTCACTTCCCAACTCAATTTCAATTGATTTATTAACTACTTTCACCCCAAAAATATACATATTCAACGCAAGTTTTGTTTTAATTTCTTGGTTCCTCAGCTCCCGGTTCATCAACTCCAGATTATTTATCTCGTCACCTCTCATTCTTCGTCACTATTGTCATTGTTCTTCTCTGACGTTATTGTTGATATCATTCGATGTCTTTTTTTGGAATTGGCATTTCTCAGGGTTGTGTGCGCTGTTATATTATCGATTCTGTATTGTATTTCTTATATACATTACTTCAGTGAACATTTGACGTGGTTTCTCAAATATATATGCGTCTTCTATAAATCTTGTGCAATTGTGTTGTCCTATATTCCTTTATCCTTAAATAACTTAACCAACTGTCTTGGTTCTTTGTCATTATACTCACAATCAAAGAGCACGTGCTCCACTGTTTCTTTACCTATTTCCTCACTCTCCCCAGAATATGCTGGTTACTATGAAAAAGGTATCTATTGGTGTCGGTTCGAGACAGCCACATGCAAATCTGCAAGAGTTATTGAAGAGCCAATTCGTGATATTGTCTGCACAGTTTTTTCGTTGATTTTGAATCTTCAACGCGTACCAGTCTTCTGAAACTGTACGCAATATGTCGATGGTCCGACCACGTAATTCTCAACCCTAACACCTTACCCGCCAGAACTGAATTCTGACAAAACTATCAAGATGATTGATCTTTACAGACGGGACTTTGTTTTCTCTACATCTTTTATAAGGTTAATTTTTTAATCGGTTAATTGTTAATTTTTTAATCGGTTTCATCATTAATATTA
Source organism: Laupala kohalensis (assembly GCA_002313205.1). Lineage (NCBI taxonomy): Eukaryota > Metazoa > Arthropoda > Insecta > Orthoptera > Trigonidiidae > Laupala > Laupala kohalensis. Next base: position 863,517 of record NNCF01126281.1, read on the forward strand.
ATCTTTTTCTTTTTCATGATAATTGTAAGAATTTTGAAGAATAATCTTTCCAACTTTCAGTTCAATTATTATGGAGTTTTCGGTATTTTGAAGACTACAAGTTCACATTGTGTGTAATTTTAATTTCATATATATATATAGTGTTTCTTTAGAATGCGTTAAAACATGAAAATGAAGAAGCGTGCATCAATCCTCTTTCATTGTTTGTTTTCTAGATTCCCTAATTGCTAAGTAGGTTGACTCCTTGGTTGCTCAGAAGTAGCTTCCAATGTAGCCCTTCTTCCATATATAGATTTAATGTAATATGATTTAGCTATCGATTGATTAGGTGGAAGAGCACGTCATATGGTCTGTGTGTCATCTCTAAAAAAAACATTTATTAACTTTCCAACTAACATAAGAGTATTCAATGAAATTGATGATCTGAAGTAAACCGATATGAATTTTTGGCCCCCTTTCGGTTTAGGGTGTAAGGTATTTTAAGATTCCGGTTCCGATTCTAGAAATTAAAATCAGTTTATGTATCTAGTTCACAGTGTGTTCATGGGCGATTCCCAACGTGACTCCATTTCATTCAATAATAAACATTATATGCTTATAATCAATATGATAATGCACTATATGAGACTTCAATCACTGTGTACAATTTATAAACTACAACCCGTGGTGCGACTAGAGGGCCCGTGCGAAAATTTCGCGGTCATACGAGAGTCTGTTCACGCACTTTGACGTGAAACCGTAAATGGCATATACAATGGCGATCAGTATTTCATTTTTAGTGTAATTTAATGTGATAAATTTAATACTAAACATGGTCTTCATCGAAGTTCATTAAATGAGAGTACTTTCTCCTGGGAGATATCTTGGTACCATTATAATTTTTTATTCAATTTTTAATTTTTATTCTTTTCCTCTTTTTCTTTTTCTTCTGCCTCGTCTTCTTTTCTTCTTCGTCCTTTCTTTCTTTTTCATCTTTCTGTTCTTTTTCTTCTTCTTTTCCTTGTTCTTGTTCTTCTGTCTGTTATATTTTCTATTCTTCTTCCTGTTCTTCTTCCTTCTTTCTGTTCTTCTTACTTCTCTTCTGGTTCCTCTTTCTGTTCTTCTTCTTCGTCTCCTTGTTCTTCTTTCTCTTCTACTTCTTGTTCTTCTTCTTCCATCTACTTCCCGTCAACAAAGGAAGAGGAAGCGGTGAGTGGTCGGTCGGGCGATGACACATTAGGAATTATCCATCACACGAAACGCGACGAGCTCCACCCTCACGCACTTTCCATAATGGAACAGCAATCTACGGAAATTGGTACGTAGGGCGCACGCGCGTGGCGAAATTCACCGAGCATATTCAAAGCTCGTGAATGCTTCGTGGGAGCAGGGAGGATATTGTGCGCATCGTGCGAGGACTGAAAAGGAAGACAAAGGTAAATGCTTTTAAGGTTGCGTGGGGGATGAATTCACGCAAAGAGGAGGTCGAAGAAAACTCGTTGAGATCCTTCCGTCCATTGATCATTAGTAGAACATTCAAATACGCGTTACCAATTCAAAATACGGGGTTAATGGGAGGAGTTCTTTGATTCAGTTTGATTACCTGTCTGAATTATTAAGGATGTTAGATTTAAAGGGCCATGGTCATTGTTGTATGAATGACGTGGTATTGCCTGATTTTCAGTTTTGTAACAAAAGGTGGTCGCGGTAATTTTTCTCGAAATGTCACTTTTTGTTTCATCCGTCTTTTTAGTCACTTTTAACCTGTTGAAACAAAAGAACTATCATTATAAAAATTATGTTCTGGATAGGGACGGGTTAGTAATATTGAATTTGAACTCTGTTCTATTTTTAAATTTGTTTTAAAATTCGAATAGTTAATAGTTCATGAATGGACTCCGAGAAAACGCTACTTTCTGTTAGTTACTCATGAAGTCCACGTTTGTGTTTAAGTTTATTACGATTACGTGCCATCAAAAATGAAACAGTGTTCATACTTGTTTATTTCCACATTAGTATGTTTCCTATTCAGTTCTTAAGATGAAGTTGGATAAACATTGTAGATGTTATTTACTACATTCAATATACTCGTACGATAGGCCCATTGAATGCTCTCTCATTCATATACACTTCTTGGTATGGCTGCAAAAATATTGTCAATGGCCTATTAGTTAGCATGTAATGACTGAGCAGTGAATTCTGTTATCATGTTAATTCTATTACACAATATTGTAATAATTCCTTTTTAGATAGTGTGGTAAATGAGTTATGTATAAGTGGTCCCTTTTTATCTGGAAACTCAAATTGACTTAGATAGGTTCGGCCTACTCTACAGCCAATTCTTTGACATCTTCCGTTTTCATGTCATCAAAATCAATTTCTCTGGGTGATACTTAGGTGAGTCAATAAATAAGTCGCAAAACTGGATAGAGATAATAATAATCAAATTAATTTCCTTACATTTATTTCATTCTTCGATATAATCACCGGGTTCATTCAGACACTTATCCCATCTCTTTACCTTGAAAGCAAAGAAATCTTTTAGTTGCACTCGCAGTCATCGCGTAATCTCTTGGATAACGGCATCATCTGTTTCAAAAATGATTTTTTAGGGGCCCAAATATATGAAAATCAGTGAGGGTTAAGGCGGGATCGTACGCTAGATGTTCCAAGCCTTCCCAGCGTAATGTTCGCCACTGCTCCTGCGTTGGCCTTGCTGTGTGAGGGTGAACACACTGATGCAATACAAGCGCCATCGTGCAATGGCTGCCTCTGACTGACTGTGCGACTGCGAGATGCCACATAGCCTTTACGACAAGCATACGTGTCCTGCCATCTGCTGGCAAAAATATTCTCTAATTCAAAACGGTTTTAAGGAAACTGACGTTTGCGACTTATGTATTGACTTGTATTTTATGATAAAACTTTCGTTCTATGAGTTTTGAAGATTTTAGATCATATTTCATCTTGCCGGTGCCGCAAAGACCTAGCTATTACGAAACCACCTTTCTTTCTCCCGGGAGGAAAAAGCGCCTCTGCATTGTTGTCAGTGATGCCAACCCCCCTCGCATGTTCTCACGCCCCATGACGTCGCAGAGAGAAGTGTGGAATTTTCATTTACCGCGGACGGTCGCCTCTCTGCTGACATCGCGCGTCCTCAACCCGCCCCCTCCCACCACTTCATGCCAACATCCGTGCCCCGATGGGTAGAAGCTAATTAGCGAAATTCCGCGCGTGGACTCAGATGAAACGCTGCCCGAGCGTGAACGAGTTGCGAAAAGGGGAAAGAGAACCTGGAAATTCATACTCACGTGACTCTTTAAACGTGTTAGGAGGGTGAGAATTCGTATACCACTGAGTGTGATAGCATAGTGATCGTCACTTACGGTCAGCTGGAGAGTGAGGACGTGTTTCCGCGTCCGATGTTGTTTTCAGATGAGGTGTTCTTTATTCACCCAGATTTAAATCAGTCATGAATTCATATCCACGGCAACTCAACGTCTCTCCTTCTGTATCCTCGTATTTGATTAAGGAGGACATCAGGACAAACTGTCTTAACCTGCCACATCAAACTTGATTGGCAAAAACATAAATTAAATTTTTTGTTGATTTCATATCTTATGGATATATATATATATATATATATATATATATATATATATATATATATATATATATATNGAACCGACATTTATCTGAAGAAAGTAAAACCCCAGATGAAACCTCACCTAGTTCGGCCGATAAGCATTTGAAACAGCGTTTTACCATTAGCGGCATCCTGGAAGCGAAGTTTTACTCTACAAGTAAATCATCGCTGTCGCATTGACAGAAAAGTGTTTATTATTTTGTTACATTTGTATTTGGGAGTGATTCACACAATGAAATGTCATAAAATGTTTGAACTTTCACATTCGTTGCGTTTCCCGTCCGTCACTTTATCTCGTAGGTTTCCCCACACACCATAAAAGTACACCTCCCTCTTGTAAAGTAGAAATGTAAAACACTCCCTTACTCAGACTTCGTGTAATGATTCGGTTATATAATACTTCAGATTTCCTAAATGTATGCGAGATTGATGTAGTGAATAGGTGGTCAATACAACTTCGTTCTGTTAGTCATTACCTTGTTATTGTAGTAAGTGTTAGAGAGAATCACGTGTGCGGAGAACTTATTTGCGGCTCAGAAACAAATGAGGCATTGCACGTAAATAACATGTGAAATTCCGATTATTACGTCATAAGTGAAGGAAACTTCCGTGTTTAGTCATGGTAACACATTTATTATTGAGATTCTCTGATGATGACGGCCATGCCGTCGAATTGTACATACATTGGTATAGCAAACAAGAAAGTTTTATACATAAATCTCTTAAATTGTTGTTAACTTAACCGCCATGTAATAGGATAGTTATGTTACATTGACTAATAATGGGAGGCAGGACCGAGATTCGAATTCGAGACCAACAGCTTAGCGCACTGATGAGCTACCAACTGTGCCACTCCGTCCAGTTTACCCTTGACATTCAACTTTTCAATTTTATTACCCTCGTATTAGGTGACTCCCTTAGGAAGTGCTTTAGGTGGCAGTTGCCATAAGATTTTATTCTTTTATATTCATATTTGTGATAAGTTACCTAAATTATTTTTTTTTTGTTTCGTTAACATTAGAATTGCTACTTCGTACACGATTATGACTGAAAGTGCGGACGGCGTAACTGGCAAATTTCTTAAGAGTGAATACCAAGATATAAGAACAACCCACGGGTACTACAAGACCAAATCACAGACAAACGCGCCTTCACCCCCGCCAAAAATACGCTCTGTTGTAATAATATTGTAAATAGCAAATAAAACCATTTTAATTTCAATTCAATTCAACTTTAGGTGGCGCAGTTGGCAGCACATGAGCGTTAATCTGAAGGTCCTGAGTTCGAATCTCTTAATTAAGGAAGTTTCATTCATTTATATAATGGTAGTGGTAACAATCCCTCACCATTTTCATATTATGATGTCATGTCTAAGAAAAAATTGCGTAATCAAACATTAAAACTCAATACGTACGAATGAAAATTTTATTTTATAAACGTACCATGAAACATCGGGGGAAACGTTCTTCGACAGTAAATCATTTGCTGGTTGGTTTATGTAGAAAATTTCCAGTTATTTATCGTGGCCTAAGAATAACTAATGAGACATTCACATGATCCAATCGGAGGGATATTCTGAGTGACATATATGTGTTAACGAAACCTTCCTTTCATTTCCTGCTTATACCGTGTCTCTAGACTGTATTTGTTGTAGTCCTTTGAATACATTTTGAATGATAATGATTATGAATGGTTGCCCATTATATTCTTCAATGTGAGATATGTGACAGTGCTCAAGATTGTGTAAATGAGAGACCCTGAAAAATGTAGGGACAAGTGTCACTTCTGTAGGATTACGATAGTGTACATAATGATCGTATTTCAGTTTTCACTAATAAAATGTTTGCTGCGGTCTAAAAATTATCAGTCATATGTTTAAAATATGTTCAGATCGCTGTCATTGTTTTAATTTTTATTTAATGGTAATTCAAAATGTTTTATTATCGGAGAACGAAACTTAATTGACTTCAAAGTATGCATATGTGAATTTTGGACTTTTTATATCAACTTAATACATATTTCTGTAACATCGCGAGCCGTTCGCCGGACTGGGGATCACACCAAGGTTTCCTGCATTCCTACACTATGCATTGGGATGCTTGCTATTACACCACCTGTGCTCCTTCCACATTTCGCTCATATCCCACGAAACGCCTGAGACGGAGGAATTAACCCTGAGTGTTTGACATTCCTGAGTGCATTGCACGGGGAGCGGGTTTGAGTTGCCGTGTACGCAAAACCTACATTTTTTCATCTCTTCCTCCTCACATGGATGGACACTGGCTAGCGATCAAAACGATTCACACAATTATGAAACTATGAGATCATTTTCGGGTAAAATTTTATTATAGTTCGATAATAATTTGTACATGTGAATTTTTTGCGTTAAATTACAATCACATTGACATTTTATCAGTATTATAACTCGCAGCTAACTTTTTATCTTAACTAGGAATTTTTGCTGAAATTTTTCAATCCGCCTCTGCCTTAGAGCCCTTGATCGGAATTGATGGGATGGTCCCTTGCTTGCTTCCGGAGAGTAAATTAGTTTATTGTCCTCCACGTGGTCATACGCAGTTTGTACTGCTTTTTTGACAATAAATTTATTATTATTATTATTATTATTATTATTATTATTATACTTCTATTTCCAGAACAGTGTATACATCTATTATGTATTATATCTGATTTACGTCCCGAATATGGCACATATAAAAGACACGTTGAAGGAGGATATTAGATGGTATGTCAATCTTCACTTGAAAAGGATAGAAAAAACAACAACAACAATTTATGAGAAAAGAAAGAATACACATTTTAGTCACATTTATACAGAGATGAAAATTTGTGAGGTATAATTCCTAAGTAATAAAAAAGTCGTAGCATATCACACGCTGGAGATATGATGTTTGTGTAGAGATTTAGTTCTAAAGATGATATAAAATGTATTAAAACGTGGAAAATTTAAAAAAAAACTGCTTTCTTATTTAACCTTAATATAAAAACCTACAGAAAACCTAAAGTTTTCTTCTGCTGTGTTTACTTTAATTTACGCATTACTTCCACTTACTTGTTGCAAGACTCCTTCCTTTCTCTTTCCTGACCTTCCTTGGTCACCTGTTGTTCTTTTCGATCCCGACGTTAGTAGGGCTAGGGTATCTTCCATTTTCCTCTTTCTTTTTTTATTTTATTTTTATTTTTGTAATGATTTGTGTAATGTTTAGAGATGTGTTGATATTTGAGTTGTAATTCAGGAGGATTTTTAGATGGTATGGTTGAGTCATTCGGCGAGACCCACGCGTGGGGAAAGTCATGTTGGTTCTCCCTAGTGCGTAACTGTATTTTTCCTACCTGTACAAGTTTTTAGGGCTCTAACGACCTAGATGTCGATGAGCCGTAAAGCCCCACCGAAAAAACAAAAAAAAACCCTTTAATTTACGTTGATTTTTTAGATCAGTGTTGTCCAACATGCGCTCCACGAGCCATTTGCAGCTCGTGAAACTTCGTTTACGTCCCTCGATTGAAAGTACACTTTACATCAAATTTTTCATCAAGTGTTGGGAGGCACAGCATAATATTATATATCTATACCGTCAGATTTAATATTTGACTGGGCATGTCCGGTGAGAGAAAATAGAAGATTGTTTTTGGAGTTACCTCGTCCTATATCCCAATATGAAAACATTTTAAACCACTTAATATTTTTAAAAAAATCAGCTTGAAATAATATAAATTTGTTGCTTAGAATCTAAATATCGCGCATCAAAAGAATAAACATGACCCATTAGTTTTATTTGTTGAGTAGCACTTCGAAAGACCCCATCCCGTGCCGCCCCCATCGATTGAAAGTGTATAGAAAATAGTCCGCGGGTTACTATTAGTTTTAGATGTTCGTTACGGGGTGTACAAGGAAGTATTTTCTACAGAATTTCAAACGTAGCTTTATAGTATGTTGTTGAAATGACGTAGAGTTTCGGCGGAAATATTAAGTATTATTTTGTTACTTTTGTGAATTACTTCAGATGCACAGTAATTCGGTCAGAGAGGAAATGATTTAGAAATGTATTCAATTTGGTGTTATTCAAGACACGTCGACCCGCGACATATAGTAGGGCTACCGCTCCTTAGTCAGTTAAATCATAGAGATGTAGAATTGTTTCCTTTATATTTATGCTAATTGTTATACAACACAACAATATGAATAATAATGAAGAAAAAACATGATTTAATTAGTATATCTCAGTTAATAGTATATTAAAAAACAATATTTACGAACTCGCTTGACTTATTTGAAATTCATAATTGCATGTAAAAGTAGCAACTGAAGTTTCGTGAAGTTTCGGAAAAAGTAAAATGTATTTTACCCAAAAGTCCGGTGACTTAGAGATAAAAGTAATGTAAAATATTCTACGAAAAATTTACTATAAATCAAAATAAACTTTCATCACTTTCGTGATGTAAAAGTTTGTCTTTTTTTGCAAATAAGTGTTTCCTCCATAGAGCGAAATGTTTTACAGTATCAATTATAATTGTCTTTATTTTATTGAATTGGCCGGTGAGATGTTTTTCAAGTTGAAATCTCAAGGAGCACATGTTACTCTGTTTATTTATGCCGATAACAGATATTTTAGTAGTTTAATTCTACCTACGCTAGTACTACCTTAAATGAAATTTATTTTAACTATAAAGTAACACAATTATAGCGGGAATTCTTCTCCTTCTTCTCCTTCTCCTTCTCCTCCTTCTCCTCCTTCTTCTCCTTCTTCTCCTTCTTCTCCTTCTTTTCCTTATTTTCCTTCTTCTCCTTCTTCTCCTTCTTCTTCTCCTCCTTCTTCTCTTCCGTCTTCTTCTCTTCCTCCTTCTTCTCCTCCTCCTTCTTTTCCTCCTCCTCCTTCTTCTCCTTCTTTCTTCTCCTCCTCCTTCTTCTCCTTCTCTTCCTTCTTCTTCTCCTCCTCCTTCTTCTCACCCTTTGTGCAGTCAAGTATCGGGTTTCTTCATCCTTCTTCTAAACGTGCTCCTGTCTGTTACCATTACTTTCACCTCCCTCAGGTTCTTCCCTCTTCTCCGTGCTATCCTTCCAAGGTGTTCTTCCTTCTGCTGTCTAGGTCTTCCTCTTGATCTCTTCCCCTCCAGTCCGCTTTCATTACCTGTCTTGGCTTTCTTTCCTCGCTCATCCTCACCCCATATGAGGTATGTTTTTCAAGTTGAAATCTCAAGGAGCACATGTTACTCTGTTTATTTATGCCGATAACAGATATCTTAGAGGTTTATGCTTCCCACGCTAGTACTACCTTGAATGTCTTCGCCAGGGCATCGAATGAAGAAGATAAACGGCCTCGCGACCCTCCTTGGTCAAATGAATCATCTTATGATGTCTCCAGCTTCACCGTTTTACGGTTCATCTTCCGCAAGAGCGCGACGGAGCTCCGTCATTAATGTTGAATTGACATTACAACCCATGAAGTGGTTATGGTCGACCTCAGGTGTTTACGACTACATCGTCCGTGGCACCTACTATCAAATTTCCCTGATTTTCTTGGAAGACGTTGCGAAGGATTTAGGAAATGTAAAACCTGTGCGCTCTCCATTACTCGTCTTTAAACTACTAGGTCCATTCAAAGACATTTCGCAGTCATTCTATACACTAGACAGTTGGATAGTGCAGTGGGTAGGGCGGTGGGTAGAGCAGTGGGCAAAGATTCTCACCACACCTCAACGTCCAGACGGACTCCCAGGCCAATTCAGTCTGTTATAAAATGAATACCGGGTCTACCCTGATGTGAAAGCGACTGGAGCGATATGGTATCCACATCATCTCCTTTTGCGGAGACCTATTAACTGCGGAATCCGAGAACTCGTGGGCTCACCTTAGAGCCCTTTTCGAGACAGTTTTACTCTGTATCGTCGATAAGCAGTGATGGCATACAACGGTTATCCAGTATTTCCTTTGTTAGCTAAATAAATGCAATAAACTTAATAATAAACAGAGACTTATCGAACATCATAAAACCCCGATTAGCGTCACTTGTAAATTCATCATAGAATCATCCGGTGTAGTATTTACAGCACACGCCTTCTGCCTTCACTTCCACCTAATTCACCAATATCGCCCGTCACCAACGTTAATCACTGCATTCGCTCGCGTTACCACCTTGTGCCCATTAAGTCACTGGTATAGTGTGAGGGAGAAACGTCTATGGAACACTGCTTTGTGAAGTGCAACCAATCGAAATACCGAACAAATGCTTACATACAATCACAATTATTTTTTTTTGTGGGGCTTTTACACGGCTCGTCGACATCAAAGGTCATTGTAGCCCTAAAATCTTGTACAGGTAGGGAAAATGCAGTTACGCACTAGGGAGAGCCAACATGAGACTCCCCGCGTGTGAGACTCGTCGAATGACTCAACCATACCCACTAAAAACCCTCCTGAATTACAATATATCAAAACATACATCAAAACATTGAGGACAAAAAATGATAGGAGGACCAAAAATGAGGGGGGGGGACAAAAATGAGGAAAATGAAAGATACCCTAGCCCTAATAGCGTCTGAATCAAAAAGAACAAGAGGTGACCAAGAAAGGTCAAGAAAGAGAACGGAAGGAGCCCAGCACAAGTAAATGGAAGTAATGCCAGACTCAGCTCGGGGACCCGTGTTTGCCAAACACGTACTTACTAGATGTAAGTCCCCTGGGGGATACAATCACAAGTGTGTATAGCGTCTCCTGGGAGGCTGTTGGGAACATACAAATTGAATTCAATTTTTTCTTATAAAAATATGTAGAAGAGAAACTTCCCGGTAAAAATGTAAGATCGCGATTCAACCCCATTCCTCAGTATTTTCTTAGTAATGATACCACAGATGTTGCACGTGGTTAAGAACGACGGGAGAAAAGAGGATACGTAGAAAAAGTTGTTATAAAAATAAGACAAAACATTATTCGCCTAGGAATGGACGCTCGAAAACCATTAGAAAACCTATGATTTCCACTCAACGCATGATTGATGAAAAATGCCACCTATCGGTTGGCAAGGAAGCGTATTAGTCCATAAACGCAGTTTCAAATCTCGGTCGTGATCACCGCATGCATAGGTATGAAAACGTATACACGCCGTGTGTTTGATTATCCAGCACCCCTTGGCATCCCAGGCGAAACAAGTTTCTGAAATAAATGTAACCCAATTGAGTTTTGGATTCTGTTTTATTCTCATTGCGGAGTTCGAAAGATCAAATTGGTTCTACTCAATGACACAGGTGAATCCGCAAGTTAATAGTAGCAGAATATGAGCGAACTGTGCTCTATATCACAATCTCTTGGATCTGGATGGTATACTGGAGGTAATATTTCAAGTTTTCACATATCTTGTTTCCAAAATTATAGAAAACAAGAATTGAAACGAACTTCAACGCTTTGTTGTGTGTTTCTAAGATGATGTAACTTGTATTTCATCTATATATCTGAAATTGATGAAATTGACGAAGTTTATATTTTGTTTAATAGATCAATTCAGACGATTTATTCTTCTCGATAAATTGTATTTTATCAATTCACCATTTTCCTATTTTAAGAAAATTTTGTTCTTTTATACTAATTTCTGGATCTTTTTTGTACTGAACATGTTCTTTTGCATATCCGTTTGCTGTGATGATATTTCTTTGAGTAACCAGTTGCCTCAAACGAATATTAAAACCACGAATATCTCCTCAAATTACAATGTCTTGAAGGGTGTAATAAACAAACAACTAAGACATGTGCTTTTCTTCTAAACAGTGTCTACGTGATGTTATCCTGTTGAAAATATTTTCTGAAATATAATAACTTGAAGTTTATTAGTACTGTAAGTGCATTTATTCGTGTATATATTATTTTCTCGTGCATTATTAGAAAATGTGCAGTTTTGAAATTTAATAGTTTTTTTAAATGAAAGCAATTTATAACTTATTGGATGTACCCCATCAAGTTGTATCGTATTTACAGTATTTTGAAAAAAAAATTAATATTTATTAATTAACGAAAACTAATATAAGTTACAAATAAAAATTAAATAATTATTTCAGAACAAAATATTTTGAAACCAACTATTTGATCTTCGCTCGCATAATCAAGTATATCATTATATTAGAGTTCATAATCGGACAAAGTAATTTTTAAACTGGTTTCTGTACTTCAGAACTTTCGAGTCTGTGGAAAATGAGGAATACGTTATTCAGCTTTTATCTCTGCAGATACTTTATCGAATTCTGGGAATTAATTATAATCTATTGAACGCAGTCTATCGACACCGAGAGATATTTCACGGATATTTTCAAGCTTGATGTAGAATGATACTTTGACGTTCATGTTATCCTGTAGATTAATCAACTGGAAAGAGATTTCCTAGTAAATGTTTTTAAAAACACGGGTTTTATTCAATATGTAGATTTGTTCCAGTCCAATAGGTCTTCACAATTTACCGGAATCATTCATAAAGGTCGTACTTCTTTCAAAACAATATTTTCAAAGGATTATTAGTTTCATTTTAGTGCAAAGAGTTTGACCCATTAAAGTCACTGCTCTGAATAATGACGCTATTGATATCATTTTATTTTCTAAACTCATGAGATAAATATCTGTACATGCTTCTACAATTTTATCATTGATGTATTCTCGTATGTTATGAAGAAAGTGAGAACATTTGAAAACTACTAGCATTATCTATTAAATAATTTCTATTAAGTTATTTTCCACATTTAAATATTTGAAGCTTTGTAAATAATTTTTGTCGTTTATTTCTAATCAAAATTTAAAAATAAAAATGTGTCGAGGGGGGGATTCAAAAGTGTATATAAATCAACTAAGAGATTGAGTATGAAAGAAGGCATTTGAATTAACTTCGCTTCAAAATAAAGATTTATTAATATTAGACAAAGTATTTTAAATATTAACAAAAAAGTGTAATTCGACTTTTCAATAAGTTGACTAAGATCTGTCTCTTATACACATCTAGATGTGTANGCGTGAGGTCATAACGAGAAGTGTGTGAAGAGCTGGGGTCCAATGTTTATTGCATCACGCTGGAGTCACGCACATCATTCGAACTCTCTTCTCTTGGGGTTGAAGAATTGGATAAATAAGGAAATGAGAAAGAATACAACGTTTAGGTGGAGAGCAGGAATAATTTCACCATGAATACAGTAACCTAACATAAAAACTATACATGATAAGGAGATGTTTTATTACAGGCAATCAATCCGTTTATGACCACTTAGATGCTTTGAGTGATATGATTACTTACCTACAGCGATAGTCTAGTGGTAGTATCTTCGCCTCCATGATTCCATTGATTTTACCTCCTTTTACCTCATGTTGTGATTATTTGTATAACACGTTAAATGCAATGAAGGTTTAGAAAGTATTGATAGGACCTGATGATCTGTATTCAATCGAAAGATACCTCGTCAACTAAGAAAATACGCACAACCGAAATAAGAAACCAATTTAATGCATCCTCCGTTTTTGCCTTGCCAGATATAGAAAATTATTAAATATTTTCTAATAGATTATAGACTTCACAGAAATATTATAGGAATTAACCAAGAATTTTATCCGATTATTGTGTTTATCATCAATTTCTCGTTTTCTTCTTCAATAAATAAATTATAATTCTGACCAATATCATTGAAATATCTTGTTTCTACCTTAATAATATTGTTAGTTCTGGTAAAAGAAGACAAACGAGTTCTATAAATTCTACTCAAATCGGTGAAGCCCCTCCGGTGCTCAGGTCGTAGCATTCTAGCTCATCACAAAGTAATACCGCGTTTAATTCCCGGTGGAGCCAGAAAAACTTTGTAGCTTTTCACATGAATATCCCAGTTCATACAACTGTGACTACTGAAAAGCGAGCCCTCCTTCCTATATCCACGTCCTCCTAGTATAAATAACTATTACTAACAACTCCTACTAACCCCTCCACGTATGCCAAGTTGTTGGTAAACCCAACTAACCGACCCACCTATATTAATTCCATTCTACCCTCCTACCTCCTATCGCTCCACATAACTAAGCTTCAATGCAAATACGAAGGTACATTTCCCATTTACAAATACTACAATAATAAATCGGTGAGATTCAGTGCTATCTGTGCAAACAACGCATTCTAAAATAAGTACAAATTATTTGATTGATTTTGTATTGGTATAAAATATTCTTTGAAAGAAATGTTTCTGATTGTGAACTAGTATTAATAGAATGAATGTAATAATCCACTACCTTCGGAAAATAGCTGCCTGGAAACTATTCGAAATAATCTTCCCTCCAAAGGAGATTTCGTTTGATCCTATCACTATCCGAGTTTTGCTTCTGTGTGGACTTTTCATTGGATAAGGAAACTGTTTTAAATACCTTGATTTTTTTTAATGAAAGAATATAATATCGATTTATCAATTCTTCTAATAAAATTAGTTACTTGCGGCACTAATATTTGAAAGAAATCATCTCGAAGTTGTATGGGATCTTATGGATAAGACCTCTGGTAGGACAGTTAAAAAAAAGTATGTAATTTCTAATGGAATGAATAAAAACAATCACACGTAACACAAATTTACTATAGAAAATAGCAGAACGGAATTGTCTAGTCTTTGTTGATAATCAAGAAAGGTGTTGGGGAAGATTTTTTATTGTATTCACAATAAAGTCTCCTCCTCTCCAAAATAAATATTCCAAGTAGGTTTCTTAAAGAACAAGATTTATTGCGTAAATATGTAACCGTCTTGGAACAAACAAATGAATAGCACAAGACGACAAACGGTAAAGCAATTTAAAGTTCCGTGTGAAACTTCGTTCTCACGTATAACTGGCGTTGATCACAAGCAGTACTCCCTGCGTTGACAGAGGGCGTCTTCGGTGGTAGCCAGTCCACGGAAAACAGCGATCTTCAGCGTGACGACACCACCAGTCGAAGTCGTCGTAGTCGTATGCCTTGTATCGATTCTTGAAGTCGATAGTTCCGAGTCGGAAAGTACTTCAGTCTCTTGATTTTTGAGGTTAGACGTTGTTTACAGCGTCGTGCGAGATTTCTTCAATCGCAGAATGGACTTGGAAATATTTCGATGTCGTGAAATATTTCGATCGTCTAATTTGGAGATAGGCGTTTTTTCAGCGTCGTGCGAAACTTCTTCGGTCGCCGAATTTGGGAGATAGAATTTCTCCAGCGTCTGGCGTAGTCAGAGTTTGACTTTGAAGATTTCTTGAACTCGTAGGAATATTGTCAGCACCCAGTTTGAAGATAGAATTCCTTCAGAGGTTCGGCGTAGCTCGGAGCTCCCGAGAGCGATGTTAACAGTTCAAGAGCTCGAGAGATAATGATTTTATCGTTGCTAGAAGGTATAATTTAAACAAAGACATATGACGGTCTGGGGGACCCAACACTGTGTCGCTGTTCGTTTCTTGAAATTCTCTAGAATTTTCCTAACAGGCTGGACAGAGTTCTCGGGTTTTCGAGCGTCTCGGATGATGATTTTAGGCGTCTCCCTGCCGTCATGGAATCGCAATTGAGGCGATCTTTGTTTCATGGAATCTTCTATTGTTTACTATGTTGGAGGTTCCTTGGCGTCGTAGTTCGGGACTCTCTTGTGTAAAGAGTGGTGTCGCCTTGGGAACCAGTAAACAACATGGCGAACATGTAACATTTCGTAGTTCGTGTTACATAGGGGAGCTTTCAACGTATTATTTGTATGAAGGTATGTACCTTTAGTTATATGTAGGAACTGTGTTCCTACAAAGGTATTCTGCGAAAACTATCGCAAAACAAGAGGGCTCCAGTCAAAATCAAGTCCATTGTTCAAATAGTGTTGCAATTAAGCGGTATAATTAATTATTCGTAATTTTAATCATGATTTACTTTTATAATATATATTTTTAATATAAACAAAATCGGTAACATTGTTAAAAGTTATGAAAATGGTAATGTGTTTGACTAGCATGTGGCGTGCTCTCGTCACCATAACCTCATTTGGATCTCCTACTGTCACTCTTCACTCTCCTCCTTAGCACATTTCCCAGTAACTGTGCTGTACATTTGTTCCATTACTAAATGTCACGTAATTTGCATCTTCTTCTGTCACATTCCATCCATCTACCTATCCCCTATTCCAGGGATAGCCACAGCTGCCCGCGCGTGCATTTACGTGTGCATACTATGTGCAATTTCTATGAGCAGCCCCTCAGAGTAGGGGATGGCCGAGTGTGCGGCGCTGCTATTCTTTTTCTTACTTGTATACCGGAGTAATAATGTTGTTTTTACAATAAAACTTAGGAACGTTTGGATAATTTCGCGCGTTTGTTGGCGAAACTATATTGAAGTTCCGCAGTACACCTGCGAACTGCTTTTTTCAAAGGCGAACCTCTCCAAATCCCGTTTGAGATTAAGGCTCACGTATGATTTTTATAAGAATTGTATCTGCAAGTGACTTACAATCTAGAATCGAAGATAAATGTAGCTGGAGAGGTAGTGTAAATACTTTCTTCAATCAACTTTCAGCAATCTTCCTTTTAGTGTCACCTCATGAATTTGTATC
>NNCF01126281.1:879895-921973 GCA_002313205.1 Laupala kohalensis
CTCCCCCCACTTCCTTCTACCCTGCTCAGCTTGTTACACATTTTCACACAGTTACACGTAGCATTCGTTAAAATGCAGATCGCTGGCCACCTCTCTCCTATTCCATCATTTGATCTTGATCTAGCGTACTCTATTCCTCCATTCATTTCTCTCCTCCATTTCGCGTCGTCCTCCATCTCGCTGCGTCCACTCGCCGCTCGCCGCGCTCGAAGCGCCGCCACGTGGCGACTAGTGCCGTCGCATCCGCAGTGAGCAGCTCGCCTTAATCCTGGCTTAATAGTAATGGGAAACGAGTGGCGATGGTCCTCTTCGAAGGACGACCGAAAATCCGCACCGCTTCCCCTCATTCCATGACACACGAGACCCTTTGAGAAGGTCACGTGTTGCGGACTTCCCCCGTGTCCATTTTTTCCCCTCAGCCTCGCTGACGCAGTCCGAACGAGAGACTTTGATATTACCACAAATATTTCCGTACCCATGAATTTCTTTATTGTGTACCCTCTAATTTCCTATTTCTGGATTTCATTTCAGGGACTACTTTATTTCATCTTCAACATTTTTTTTCCAGTGGCAGCGATAAGGGTTTGCCCCCCTCTTAAATAAATTGGTCTCGTGTCTTTAATAATTATAACCAATTATCACGTATACAATAAATGCACTAAAACTTAGTATAAAACATAGTTTGCATTATTACTTACTGTTACTATTTATAACTTCACTCAAAAGTCTTTGTTTTTATGATTTATTTAGATATCTGTCTCTTTTCATGTTGCCTTTCCAATGTCACCTGATTTTATTATTTGCCGGTAACAGAAACACAAAAGAGAATTATTAGAATTCCTATGTTGATATTTCCGACGCTTCTGTTGCGATGCATTGAGCCGGAGTAGCGAACAACTCAGTATACGCTTACACACTAAAATTGACTTCCTGTCAGACTTACAAAAATATTAGCAACAACAAATTGTTTAATTTTCCTAATTGTGACATTTGTTAATTTTTATATAATTTTCATTTTATTACCACGGTGGGGCCCCAGACCTCCTCCCAATCCTTTTTCTCTACAATTTGGTCACTTTCACGGGCACTCAACTCATTTGTAAAAGCTTAAAACCATTATGATTTATCATTTCAAGTGCGATTACCATTCGATCTTGTGATGTTCTAAGTGCCATTTTATCTGTTGTACCATCATTTATCTCCTGAAGAGAATAGGATAGGTAAGAACGTGTGCACGTAAGAATCTCATATGAAAAAGGAGACCGAACTTTGTTCGGGTTTGATGACTGCATTGTCAGGACTGTTCATACAATTCTGTGACTGACGTTCTTGGAGAGTCGTTACGTCTATTTGCGCGATGGATTGTATGAAGGAACCTGAATGCGCAAAGAGAGACATAGGGACAGTTAAGCGGGTTGCATAATTCTCCTATGACTACACTGAAAAGCCGTCTATGGTTATTATTACTAAAATACAGAAGTTGCCAAGTGTTAAGACGTTCATTTGCGGTATCTACATAAAATTTCGTTTCCCCAATTTCTAAATCAAATCGTAATATGAAAAACAGATGTCGCTGAAGAGGTGAAGTTGAACAGAAATTATCTGATACCTACATAAGAGGATGCTCCTTTCACTTGTGGGGGTGTATCATGTGGTGCCGGGGGTCTCTCGACGAAAATAGCACAACATTATCAATTTGGTAGCCATTACCTCACACATAGCTGTAGAATATGTTACTATTTGTTGTGGTTGTTGTGCAAACAATTAGGTATACGACATCCATATCGGTTTTTCAGTGTATTTTACTACGGAAATAAGAAGAAACAAAGAAGTTGAGGCTGTTACAATTATGTAAAGTGAACTAATGTTTAATAATATTTAAGACACGTAACCGTTACTACATTCCAATTCCCTCGTGAATCCTTAATTCGTCTCGTACTTGATCACCCTCCGCTATCCCCTCTAATCTCCCTCTCGAAGCGAGAGTTGTGCTTCCTCAGCAACGCCGCCGCTGTCGTCTTCGTCTCCCAGCGATATTACTTCCGTCTCTAATCCTAAGCCTCCTCCATCATCCTGTCTTCCGCATCCTCCTTCAACATCATCGACATCCACTCATTGGCTGTCATCCACATCCCCATCCCTCACCCCGACCCTGCGTCGCATGAGTGGGACACAGCTGGTGTGGCGGAGGAGGGGAAGGGAAAGGGAGGGGATGGCGACCGATTACGAAGGGCTTAGTGGCAGGCTTCGTCCAGCTGCGGACCCTAGCTCGCCTTCCCTCGCTGTCGAACATTCCCGGCGTCGCCGTTATGTCGGAAGGGGATTGGGAGGAGGGACGGGCTCAACGTTGCAGGAATCCCTGGGTGGAAGGGAAGGAGAGAGGTTATCGAAGCAATTTGTTGCTGGAAGCGGTTGATGTCCAATCAGTGTGTGTTTGCGATCAGGAGAAATCGGACAATGATGTTTTGGGCACGTTGGTACACTTACTAATAGGCATTAAAAATATTAAAGTATGGGCACACGACTTGATGAAGACGGAAATGAATCAAAAGAAAATTGATATATCATCATTAAAATTTTTTCGTTGATCAAACAAATAATTCAAATTTTGTTTGTAAATAATTTCACACACAAATTATGTTATCAAAAAAGTAGTACAACTGCGTATGACCACGTGGAGGTCAATAAACTAATTTACTCTTTGGAAGCAAGCAAGGGACCAGCGGATCAGTTCGAATCAATGACCGATATAACATTTCATACACTCCTGAGATAAGAATGAAAATAGTTCGCTGCATGTCATAATATTAACAGAATATTGCGATTTGCTGGTTTGCATCATGAGTGAAATTAACATGTGAACAGACGCAGCTGCTACACAAGCACACCCTTAGTAAGGTCATTGTACACACATACCCTTGTTGGGATGTGACAGCGAAGCTTATTCTTAAAAAGAAATTATCATTTTATTCTTCTAAGTATAATTTCAATGTTAATGACATTTTTTTGAAAAGAACTTGATACGCATACAAATTGTTGTGAGAATAAGCATTTATCTTTTCAAAGAAAAATAAATTTATTTCAACTATAAGAGCATTGGCGAAGGGTGTTGTAAATTTCTTCTTTTTTAATTAAGGGTGAACATTATAGTAACAATTTCTCTTTGTATACTAATTATCGATTAATAATTACAAAGTGTTGAAAAGACACTCCTCTGCGTATTACGAGAATTGGAGATTATCAGTGTTTGGCGTGTTTAAATCCAGTACAGACAGAAAGGAAAACTTATTTTGTGTGAGTAGTGACAATTTCAGGAGGAACGACTCACTAGGATTAGAAACATACGTAAAGTTGAGTAGATGGTTACAATGTCCATAATCGGTTTTATTGTTTAGTAAGATAATATTAAGGCTCAATATGAACATGTAGAGAAATTGATGATGTGAAAAACTTTTTAAGGAAGAGAAATAGGACTGGACAATTTAAGATGAAATATCAGACAACTCTTTGCATATCACAACATATATAGACGCGGATAATGGCAAAAACATTATAACAAGGAAGTAAAACACATTACCTGCTATCTGCATGCTGCTTTGTGAATTCGTCGCCTGTAACAGTGTCTAGAAACCTGTATTTAAAAATAATACAATTGGTTCAGCATGACCACCTAAACATGGATGCGCTGATGTTTCACGAAGGCTCACTGAGTACGTTGTTAATATTTTGGATGCTCTTAGAAAACATGGGAGACAAGGTCAAGACAATGAAAAGTCAAGCAGACTACGTTAGCGCGTTACGGAGCAGGACGAGGAGAATCAGTCAGAGGAAAAGTCCGCAAGGAACGCAGATGAAAACTAATGAACCAAAAGAGGACGAAAAGGTGAATACAGATTTGCTGACGTATATGAAAGATGATGGGTTTCGACGAGTGGGTAAAAACCTGCCAGAAAAGATCAAGAGTGGCATAGAGGTATTGGCAAATAGTTTGCGGTGGCACAGAGAAGGGACTAACAGGACAGGGGCAGCGGTAGTAATGGAAATGGTTGAATTATGGTCTCGTTTGCGAGATGAGATAACTCGTGGTGAGGAGAGGATGAAGATTCGTATGCAGGAAGTGGAAGAAAAGATTATACTGGATGAACGTATGAATCAGATTATACGAAGAAAGAATTGAAGATATGTTGCTCAACATACTGCAGTAATGGGGGAACTGGCGCATTTAAGGGGAGACGTAACAAAGTTGGACATTGAAGGTTCGTGGGAGTACGTAGGAAGAGTTGAGAATTCATTAACAGAGAAGTTAGAAATAATATTGAAAGAGTTGCAGTGTAACCGAACGGATGGGAAACATATGTCAGGTTCTGATATATTAGAAGCAATACGGAGGACGGAAGAGAGAGTTTTAAATAAGCTTCAAAATAACACACGGGTTGAAGAGATATGCATATATGGGGTAAGTGTTTCTGAGAGTTTATATTCAAAAATTGTAAAGAGACCAAGGAGGAAAAAAACACAAGGACGAAATAATGTATTAATTGTTGGCATAAACAATGAGAAACAGATTGGGAAAAAGCAGCCTAAAGAACTTTTGGCAGAAATTATGAAGAAAAAGAAAGAATGAATTAATGTGATGGATATTCGGGAAAAGAAGGTTGTGGTAGTTGGTGATACGGAAGCAGACGTAGCCCGTTTAGATACCATCTTGAAAGACGAGGATAATATTGTTATTAACGACCGAGGAAACGTCGACCAAGACACCAGGAGACAACAGGAAAAGAAATAATTGAAGCCTTTCATAAACAAAATGTGTCAGACAATACAAGTCCAAGACCTGATATTACAACAACAAGAGTTGTGTTACGAATTTTGTAAAGACTGCAGCCTATAGGAAATAGAATACGAGAAGCGGATGATAAAGTGATCCAAGGAATTTTGGTGCGTGGAAGATTTTTCATGGGAATGGAGAGCTACCGAGTAGAAGAGTGTGTTTCCCCAATACGTTGCTTCTGGTGCCACAGATATGGCCATATGGCTCACTTTTCTCGCGAGGGAACAGAAGTCTGTGGCCATTGCACAGAAAATGGCCACCGGCATGAAAACTGCCCTAACAAAGCCACACCTAGAGGATGTGTGAATTGTAGACGAAAAGGGAATAAGTATGACCACAAAATTAACGATTAAAACTGTCCAGAATACAAAAGAGCAAAGGAACAATATATAAACTCAACAATTTATGAGGATTAATGTACTACAACCAAATATACAGAGAAGCAAGATAGTGTCGAAAGAAAAACGGTCATTTTGAAAAAAGAAAAGTACGATGTTACCTGTTTACATGAGACATATTTACTACGGGAAAGGTCGATACACAATAAATTAAGTCACAGAGTGATCGAAGAACCAAACGGAAGGGCGTGTTTGATAGTAATAAACCAGAGAATAGAAGTCACGCGCGATGCAGTATTTCACTAAAAACTTCATAGTATGAAGATTGGTTTTATGGATGTCTCGATGTGATAATGGTGAGTGGGTATTTACAAGGTAATAAGAAATGTTTGACTGAAATGAACAAGCTACGAGAATTATTAACAGAAAACAGAAGAGAAAAAAATAATTATTTGCATAGATGGGAATGGGCGATCCCGCCTATGGGGAGATAAATTAGAAATGGAATCGAGCTACGGCTGGAAAATCGTATATTTAACTTTGGTTTAGAGGTAGAAAATAATTTGGGAGAGAATACGTTTGTTTTTGAAAGAGGTCAATCGGTAATAGATTTAACATTGACACAGAATATACGCAAAGATGTGATTGGGTGGAGAGTAGTGACCGGCATGACTTCGGACCATTTGGCGATTAAATTTTAGGTTGGTGCCTTTCAACAAAAGGAAGATCTTCAACTCGGATGGAATTTGCAGAAAATACGATGGGAAGGTTTTCGGAAGGAATTGGAAGAGATGTCAATAAATTGTACTCTAGCAGATATAGAAGAGTACATTTATTTCTATCAGATAAGTGTTTACGCGCCGCTTACAAACATGCTCCTCAAAGAAGAGAGTAGGGAGAAGAGGACATGTATGGTGGAATAAGGAGTTAAGTGCGTTGAAGCGGAAGCGGGTCAAAGCGAGGAGGATGTTACAACATGGGAGAAGAAAAGGACAAAATGAAAATATTGCTCGTATAGAGTATAGAACAATTTTACGTGAATGGAGAAGGAAGATACAAAACGTAAAATGGGGACGTGGGAAAACTTTCTTGAAGAGAACCTCCGAAAGGATATATCAGAACTTCCGTACCTCATAGCGAGGGAAAAGTTTAAGAGACGACAAGTATGGCATAGTATTAATACAGGCCAGGAAAATATGATGAATTGCGTTGATACAGGAGGTGCTAATGGATAGGATTTTGACGAGGAATGATGCAGATGACAAATGGGATGCCTTGGCAGTTGGGGACGGCAAACCCAACGAAATAAGTGAAGCACAGCTCGCGGAGGTAATGGAGGAAGTAAGAACCAAAAAAGTCCAGACTACGATGGTATAACCAATATGATAAAAAATTCATATCGGATACACAAAGAGACCATCCGAAATATATATAACAACTGTTTGAAAAATGGTTTATTTCTACGACAGTGGAAGATCAGTAAAGTCTGCATGTTTCGAAAAGGTTGGCATAGAAACCCTGGCGAGGCTGGATCATATAGACCCATACGTTTACTTCCGCGCATGGGTAAAGTACTGGAAAAATTGCTTGTAAAGAGATTAGCAAGGATTGTTGAAAGTGAGATATGGTTCGAAGATAATCAATACCGTAAAGGGAAATCAATCAAGGACACATTATATGCCTTAACAATAATGGTAGATAGACGGAGTAAGAAAATAATAATTGTCATATTTGTTGACATTCAAGGAGCATTTGATATTGCATAGTGGAGCATGTAATCATGGAGTAAATAGGGATCTCTACAACATCTTAGTAGATTATTTAAGAGAGAGATATTCTTTCTTGGATATAGGAAAGGAACGAATATTCATAAAGAACAAAAAAAAGGGGCACCTCAGGGCTCTCACAGTGGACCACTTTTTTGGATTCGCTTCTTAGTCTCCTAAAACATATGAAATCGAAAGGGGTAGGAATTGTGGCATATGCCGATGACGTGGCACTCTTTGTGGAAGGGAATTCACATAGGGAATCTGTTCTGAATGGTGTGAAAACAAAGTTTGAAAATTGCAATTAGTAAAACAACGGCAATGGTCTTCGTTCTAAAAAATGTAAGGAAACGATAACCATCACTGAGGTTAAATGGGGAGAGAATAAAAATAGTTGAAGAAAGTGGGTATTTAGGAATAATAATAGATCAAAATTTGGGATTCAAGGAACACACACGCTTTTTGGAAGTAAAGAAAATTTATTATCAAATAGTGAGAATCGGGATATCTAAATTCAACTTGAGGAAGAAACAGTTAATGGCATTATATACATGGGTCATGATGCCAATTATAGCATATGGAAATAGTGTACGGGCAAAGATATTAAATAACATAACAATGAAGAATAAATTGGTTCACCTTCAGCGAATGTGTTCTCTGCGATTGAGTAGTTCATACAAAAACTGTGTCAAATGATGCAGTGCATGTAATGTTGGGCATGTTGCTTATCGACTTGGAATTGCAGAGGTGGGCGCTACGCCTTAGAATGCGGAGAGAGGGGAGAATAACGCTAGATGGGAAGGAAGTGCGAATAACTGAGGAAGGTTGGAAACGCCGGTTAACAGACATATTGCTAGAAGCATGACAAATACGATGGAATAATTCGCAGAAATACTTACAGATTTATTGAGAATGTGCAATATGCAACGAAGAACAAAAAATGGTTTATACCTAGTTATAGGACGATACAAGTATTAACATGACATGGTGACATGAATAAATACTTAGAGAGGCTTAAAATAGAGAGATATGGGGAAGAGAGAAAAAGATATTTAAGCCGAAGAAACATAACAGATGTACATTTAATAGATAGTATAAAGACATACATCATCTTCGAGGAGTTTGTTAACAGCATATGGATTGTAAAGGAAGGATTAAAGATGGTTGGGTGATGACGAGGTATTGTTTGGAAACAATTTGAAGAATAAAAACGAAATGAAAAATGCCATGGAATGTCTGACGATGGAAACACGGTGTACGTAACATAGAATGCGCTATTATGATATACTGCGAGAATAGTTCTAAACATACTTCAACGTGAGCTATTAATAACATTTTGTATTGAATTATTCATGGTTTAAATAAATGAATAAATAAAATAAATGGTTTGTTAGGTCAGATTATTAAATTTTTTTAAAAATTACGAAGAGTCACTACATGTGCTGAAGATAAACTAGAATAAGATGAGAGCTCACTTCTTCGTAGCAGGAACGGGAAACGTGGCTGCGTAACAGATGATGCCGCAAATGACGCAAAAACAGCATATAGGATAGGAGCAAATGAATAAGCTCACCTGACAAAATATTAGTAACACTCTGGTGACTAATATTTTGCTATTTATATGTTTCACCACCTCTCACCTACGTAACACTATATAACAAAAAAATACCTAGATTTTTTTATTGTGATTTTTGTTTTTTTGTGCAAATGTGGAATATCAACAAAACTTAAAAAATTTGCTTTCGCAACCAAGGAAAATATTCTTTGAATTTTTGTTATTTTTAACATATGTGCAGAAATTAATTTACTAAGAAGGTTCTTTACGCATAGATTTGAAATTAACTATGGATTTCAAATATTAAGTTAAATTACACTAAAAAAGTTACTTAAGAGCGAGAAAATTTTACCTACTATTTTTAAATGAAAAATGGAAAAAAGTTTAACAGTACGGTTTTTTCTCTAAGATAACAAATATACGTACAAAAAATAAAATCTATTTTTGTATCAATTTTTCCTTGTGGCCACAACTACCGGTGCTCTTGTTAGGGGGTGACTAGTATTTTGTCCGGAGAGCTGAAAATGTGAGTCTTGCAATAAGCCAAGTTAGAGGCAAGAAGGCCATGTACACCATAAGCCAAAATAAATGAAAAAAAAAAATAACCGGAAGAGTATGTTTTATTATCATAAAGAATTATCATTCCAATATTTGCTTTACCAAGAGTAAAAAAATAGCGTGATCACAAAGCTTAGTAAGTAACGAAGCTATAGAAATAATGTGTTTCCTTTTTACTTAATAATTAATGTTTCTTTTATATAGGGGTATGCAATGAAACTTAAAATTTCCAAATTAAAATGTGTAATTTATTCTCCCTATATTTTGAAGGAGTAGGAAACCGAAATATCTAAACGTTCATACGTACATAAAGCCTTAGGAAAGCTCCGTAATAAAACGATGATGGCTGCAAGCCAAAAGGAGTAGGAATTCCTTTGAGAAATGTTGAAGGTGCGCATACGGCAGAAAGGTCCTCATACGAAATGAAGGGGTGTGCTGTAATCCTCGTTAAACGCTGGAGCTCGTAATAAACGCGAGTGGAGAACGCAGACGTAAGGCGATTGAAGGAGGTGGAGAAAGGAAAAGAGCCTTTTAATGACACGTAGGACGCACGCGTTCGTACGCTCAGACGTCAACCCACACGGTTTTCCTTTGCGGTTCGTGCACCGCGCTTTCTGTTCGTTCACGCTTCATACGTTTAGACTCGCGTGTAATTAAGGAAGCATCGTAATTGAAAATAAAATATGTAATTGAAAATAAAAAACTTTCGGTCAGGTGAGAATGGAGACGTTACGAAAATCGAACCCTGCATTGATCGCAGGGGTGTTAACCACTTCACTTCAGCCTTCCACAACTGTTCACCACTTCCACCCAGAACTATTCAGGAGTCCCCAAGTCGATTATTACCTGACCGAAAGCGTTCACATATCTTTTCCACGAGTAAGGTACACGGAAGAAATACATGAAAATTAAAGATGTTTGGTTTCTCAAATGAATGAAAAGTTAGTATTGTATTATAATCGATTATTTTCATTAATGTCCCTTTAAAAAATCTGGATCCTTTGTCACTTAAAAAAATCTGGAGGTCACTTTAAAAATCCCCATTCAATTTTCCAACAATAATTCTCAAAAAAGTAGCAATAAACAGCCTACAATTCAATACAAAATTAAAAATCATTTATTTCGATTAATATATTGCAATGTTGTAGATACGCAATTTGCAGAAAAAATTTCACAAAGCTTAGGTGCGCTATATTACCCCCCAAAACGTTCTTTTCATGAGATGGATGCTGTTCGGATATTTTTAAAACGTCATATTCCCCGCTTTATTCTTCAGTTTCTTATCTTAAAATTCTCGTTTCTGTTTGCAAATTATCAGATATTTCTCCCGTAAAGTCCCGTTCTATTGACCAACAGATCAATTTTTAAAAATTGAGTTTCGGTGCAACTAAGGTTCTCAGATTTTCGCAATCCCTACGAGACTCTCTGCAACAGTCACCTTCTCAGTAGGTGCGTTTCGTTTTTGTCCGAAAGGACTCCAATAGCTGCACTCGACGACCACCGCGAGCGCTGGAGTCGCCATCGGGTTTCTCTCGCGGATTACGACGATCGCTTAATTCAGGTTTCGTGAAAAGTTTCCACAAACTCCTGGAAATGGAAGAGAATGCTAAGGTCTCCTGGGAAACGGGGAATGAAGAATGAAAGAAAGGGAATCTGGGATTGAAAGACGTGACGAAGAACGGAATAAGGTTACCGTTGAAGAAAACATCTACCAAGGTAAACAGACACTTTGAGTAGTCTCGTCTCAGATTAATAGTATATTGCACTGGACAAACAGTACAAAAGACCGTGTCACGCATACTTTCATACCAAATGTAATGTATGCAGAAAAGAACAAAAAAAATGATTTAACCCCACGAAGGAGCTGATGCAGATAATCACAGGGCATGACAGTATCAGAAACTACTTGAAGAAGATAAGGAAGATCGAAAGGGATATGTGAGACTGTGGAGGGGGACAGGAAACGATTTTGGGAGTGCGTACATTACGGGGCGGAGAGGTCAGAAAGCGTAAACCAACATCGTAAACTTTAATTAACTGAAAGGGTTAATCGATACAGAAATTAAATACATAATATTTGAAGAATATGTAGGAAAAATACTGACTATTAAAATATTGCTTGAGTAGAAGTTGCGTACGCCTCCACGCTGGCGGGGACGGCAAAGTTGCGCGAAGAGAATAAAATAATAAGAGATGGCCTTGCTTTGCTAAGCAATGATTACAAGGTTGTCTTATGCTTAATTACAATTGAAATAAAATAATAGTATACCGCATGAGGTCTACATATCATCACTTTTTCGGTTTTCACTCCAGTGCTCTCCTATTATTGAGAGCAGAACCAAGAAAAAGCAAATGGAAAAGAAACACTTAAAGTTTTTATTTATTTCAATATTGAATATCATTACAGTCTCGTACATAATTAAGTCTTCTTTTGTGTTCATGTGGCAAGACTGGGAAACAAGACATTTGTAAGGTCCAAACAATATTTGAAAGCGAAGTGTCCACAAAGAGAAGGAAATCACTCAAATACAGAAACTGGAATTATAACTTAGCCAATTTGACTCCCCAATATAGTTGAGTAGGTCAATCGGATAAGAAACGATTTTCAAACTGGTCCCCCGCACCGAAACCAACCGAGAACCCTTAGTTCTTTCTCAAAATTGAACTATGAAAATTTAAATAAAGGCCAGTTTAATATTTTATCGTTTATACTATTTGGAAAGGAGATTAAAATTTGTTTTCCTGTTGGGGAATCAAAAATACAGTTACAAAATTTGTTCTTTTTAATAATGGAATACAAAAGAACCATGTTTGGGTTCCAGTTCTTATTTACAAACAGGAAAGAATATTCCTAAATGTAGTGGCGACCATTCTTCTATCGATTTACTCTGTCATGTTCATTGAATATACAAAAATAATTTGTTCGTGATGGAATAAAACAACATCAAAGGAAATCACAGAAAAGTATATAATTATGAAGAAATTTTACCATAAATCAATAGTTTATTCTTCAACCACATTTGTTCATATACAAATTACGAGCGTAATAAATTCTAAAACTGCTAACATCGTTAACATTTTATAACTATTAAAAAGAGTTACTCTAACATGTCTGCGACTCATTTCATCAGTACACACGACAAATCGGAAATATAGAAATATAAAATGAAAAATTAAAGAAGTTAAGTATGATTAGTAAAAACAATTCCTATATGTACTCTTTCGAAGCACATGAAATGAAGCAGTTGAATTCCACTGACAACACACACATTCTATTGCGAAGGTTAAAGGAAATGGAAGAGCTTCTTCTTTAACAAGTTTTGGAAGCAGTTACAGCTTCACAAAAGACCCATAATTTATACGTTTTATTGTTCTCATTCCACGCAGAGAGTAAAAACAAAACCCGAGATCGCTGATGTGATTCCGTCATCTGCGAATGTCGCGTTGCAGAAACGAAATAGGATTCTCGTTGAGAGAGATAAGGAGAAACCTCGTTTTTGTCCCCTCACTTCGCCGTATAACCTACTGTTTTGGAAAAGGAGAAAATTGTGTTGTGCTTTCCGTGATTGCTAAGCTCGTTAAAGAGGGTGAATCTTTCAGGCTTTATTTGCTGATGCAGAACGGGAAGGGAATTTTTATTGAGGATGTTTCATAAATGAAAGAAGTAACTGTTAACGAGAAATAAAACATGTTATAGCCACTGTGAAGTGAAACACTTTTTTATGGTCCGCAGCGATTAATGAAGTAAATAAAACAAGTATTTTACATGGAAGTCTATGATACTAAATCATTTAATCGGATCGAGTTCACGAGATTGTGGCAGAGTGGTAGAAGCATGTTATAAAATAAAAAATGAAAAAATGTTGCCCAGATGTGGAATTCGAACACACGCCAATGTAAGAAAATTCAAATTAATTTACTTGGTTTTTTTTCTGAATTAAAATACTTTAAATATTAGTTTAAAATATTCCTGGATGGGAAATTTATAAAATTCGCCC
Organism: Laupala kohalensis; assembly: GCA_002313205.1. Taxonomy (NCBI): domain Eukaryota; kingdom Metazoa; phylum Arthropoda; class Insecta; order Orthoptera; family Trigonidiidae; genus Laupala; species Laupala kohalensis. Next base: position 892,942 of record NNCF01126281.1, read on the forward strand.
TTTTTAGAAAGAAACTTCTCTACTTATAAACTAAATTTAAGTCACATTATTAACGTTACCTTATGCAGGTTTTCTCGTTCTCTACAAAGTTACACCCATCACATTCAAAACCACCACGTTTTTTTATAGATATTGTCCGATATCTTCACCACTTACGTTTGGTTACATCAAGATCGATTGTTTTCTCTTAATATTTGTATTTATTATTCAGCCATTAAGGTGGTAGTGAGAGGGGTGGATTAGGAAAGGAATAATATGGCACAAAATTCGGAAACGGCAAAAGTATTAGTGACGAGTTATTGGGGTCGATGAGGTAAATAGTCAGACTCGCGACGCAGTTTAAGAACAAGATCTGCCTCACTCTAGAATCCTTATGGGCGGACCGGGATCTGTAGACTAATTAGTTATGGTACTGCCCCTAACTATAAAAACAACTAAATCATATTCAACGTTTATGAAGTAACTTCACCAGAAAAACTCCCTGGCAAGGCCGATTGACTTCAACATACAAAAATATCTGTTGCGAGAAATAAGATGTACTGTAAAAAGAAAAAAAACACAAGTATGCATTGCGTTTCATTTTTCTTTCCAATTATAGAGATTTTACAGGGAAAGTATTGCAAGAGATAAAAAAAAAAAGAGAGAGAGATCTCTTCGTATCTTTATGAATTGACTTCAGTCTATTTTCAAATGTTGGCGATGTCCAGTGTTGTATAATTGTGTGTGTGTATGTGTTTATATGTATGTTAAGAATTTTGTTCCCCCGGTTACTCACAAGCAAATTGATGAATCTAAACTTGAGAATTGACTTTGAATGCATTGGTAATAGAAGCTTATTTCTGGACAGCTCATTCCGACTTCATTTACATATCGTTCTCCACTTTCTGCATCTAAATAATCAAAATTTTGAAAATATGTTTATAGGCACTTCTGTCGTACAATAAGTTCTGCGTTCCGATTGCTCAACAGCATTTCCATACGTTGCACCTTTTTCGAGATACAGCAAAAAAAATATTTCTCGTAAAATTGCGCCTTATTCAGATCAGACTATGAAGCAATTGCAAGGAGTTCAGGGAAATCGGTATTTTAATATGCAGGTATATAACTGCAAACTTGAATAGTTTTTTGAGAATAAATATCGTTATGATTATAGTGAACTATTTAATACTTCATCACAATTGATAATTTATAATCCAGTCACATTAAACTTTCACTTCTACTGTTTGATAAATAATTTCGCCCAACCTTGGCCACAGAAAAGTAGAAAAATTCGAAATGCGAAATACATGGTTGATATATTTCGGAATTGGATACGTGAATTGTATTGTCAGGGTAACACAATATAGTGAAAAACTATTCAAAAGAAGTATTGTATTTCTTGGTAAGTACTCATCATTACATTTACGAGTAAACTGTGGTTTAATCGTTCCTTACGCTACGTTTAAATAGTTAATAAAGCCGTGGCTAAAATTTCTATGTACATGTTTGCACATTAACAAACACATTTTCGTGTTTCAAACAAGTGAGCATCAAGGATTATCCTGCGCCTTCTGGCTGTGTGTATAGCGGGTAGCATTTGCTGAGTTCGTGTCAGGGACAACGAAGCAATGCGCTATACACGATCATTGCGTACATTATATAGTTTCAAAACCTCCAGAGAAACGAGAATATAAAGGGGAAACGTTCTCGAGAGATAGAGGGAATGCACAGGAAATAACGGAAGGTGGCAGCACGCTTGAGTGCGAGAGTTTGAAAGCAGAGTTTGATGTGAGAATGAGAGAGGTGAGTCGCTCGGAGCACACTGGTCGAGTGTGAAGTTCCGACCAGACGCATTACTGGATGAGGAAATGGAGGTACGAGTAGTTTCGAGAGTGCGAGTCGTTGAGTGAGATCGAGGTCCACGAGTTGGAGGATCCACAGGATCCATTTAAGTTTGAAGAGAGGTAGAATAGCCAGGGGATTCGTTCGTCAACAGCTGTGACCGGCTCAATTCGGTGATTTGGGAAACCATGGTATTTACCAGTAATATGAGATCTTGCATTAGATTAAAAACAACCAAAATGTTCAACAATGTGAAACATACATTAGTTAACTTCAATGACTGAACCTAAAAATACTCCATTCAGTTGTACATTTCGTAATTCTAGTATAATATTAGGACAAAACTGCATTTCAGGGACCTACGGTTTATATTGAAATGTCGGAGCTCTTCGCTTTTACAAATAAAATTATAGCTTGACAGGACATCTGTTTATTGTAGTTTTTTCCAGTGTGTACGTTGAATTGTATTGATGAAGGTAGTTTTTTTTATTTACTCTGATGCCAGGAGTAATGAGTATTTTGTCGTAAGTCTTGATAAATATTTCTTTCCACAATTCTTATTCTTACATCTGTAATAATTTGTATGAATAATAATATGTCAAGATATTTAGTTGAATAAGAAAATAACAATAATAAGAATTATAATAATAATATATTTATTGTCAAAACAGTGCAAACTGCGTATGACCACGTGAAGGAGAATAAACTAATTTACTCTCCGGAAGCAAACAAGGGACCATCCCATCAATTCCGATCAAGTCCCCTAAGGCAGAGGTGGTTTAAAACATTTCAGCTAAAATTCCTAGATAAGATAAAAAGTTAGCTGCAAATTATAATACTAATATAATGTCAATATGTTTGAAATTTCACACAAAAAATGTATTTTACATGTACGAATTATTATCGAACTGTAGATTATTCTGAGTATAGTATTTATAAATCATAAAAATTGAAATAACACTAAATTCTCGATTTATTGTTACAATAAACACGCTCCTAGGCAAAGCCTAGAGAATCTGTATAAGAGATCTACCCGAAGGAAAACCGGAGAAAAACCCAAGCCAGAATGGGGCTACAGAGTTAATGTACACAACCGTGCCAAAGTTGAGTACACATAAAACTAAAGTAATATGAATCATAAGACACAATAATCATGCACGAAAATAGTTTTTGAAATTGTTATAAGTTATTTAAAAGGTAATATAGCAACGGCGTGATAAAGTACAAGACGGATTTAACTTTTATTAAAATCAATAAATTCTTTTATATTGTAGAAGCACTGGTGCAGGATGTAGATTTTAACCGCGGATTCGAAGAGATTCAAATTCATAATGTCTTTTATATTCTTGGACAGGGAATTATATAGAACGATTCCCGAATGATATTGACCTTTTTAGCAAAGAGTAGTTGACATTCTAGGGCGATGAATATTATTACAATTGCGAGTATTGTGTTTGTAAACGATACTGTTTCGTATGAAGCAAGGGTGACACTTCAGTAATTCGGTCTGAACAAGCACGACCGTTTTATAAATATAAATACAGGGATGTGTTAAGATTTTTAATTCCTTGAATTGAAGGTTTACAAGAGTTTTGTTGGTGAGATTTACAAATTATCCGAATTATCCTCTTCTTAATTCTGAAAGTTTGAATGCTCAGACCGGAATTGCCTCAGCAGGTAAAGCCGTAACGTAAATTGGAGTAAACGTTTGCAAAATATTCGCAACGGGAAATACGTGGACTAACTGCGTTAACTAAGTTTCGGAATGCGTAACACAATTTGCTTATTTGTGAATTAAGATTGTCAACGTGACAATTGTCTTGGATATGGAGACCTAAGAATTTTTTATTCGTAAGTTTTTAATTTTGTTCCTTTTAAAGAAAGAGAAACCTGGGGTAAAGATATTGTGAAATGACATAGACACTGTTTTGTCAGTGTTTACAATGAGACGATTTGCATGGAATCGTAACAAAGGGGTGACAAAACGTTTTGAGCGTTGGCGTGTTTACATAGTAAATTAGTGTCATCAGCAAAAAGAACCATTTTGCAGTCTGATGTGGATATGTCGTTCACATCCAATAAAAAGTGTATGGGGTCCAGAATTGAACCTTGGGGTACTCCGCAAGTAAGTGTCTTTGTTTCTGAAAGACAACGCTCAAGTATTATATTTTTAGAATAAGATATGTCGACCTGTTGATATCTATCTTAGTAGAGATATTGGTCGGTAATTTCCAACATTAAGTTTGTTTCCTTTCTTGTGTAAAGGTTTCACTTTAGCTCTCTTAAATATGTTAGGAAACACCCCTTCCGATAAAGAACTATTAAAAATATTTATGAGTGGATTTAATATCACATGGGACGAAAATTTAACAATAACCTCGGGTATATCATCTATGTCTGTTGAAAATTTGTTTTTTAAGGAGCTGATGATTCCCATGACTTCGCTGGCGTCAGTTTCGGAAGTGAACATAGAATTGGGTACGTGGGTGGATATAATTGGAGGACATTGATTTGGATATATTTTACATACGCTTTTTTCGTTATTATACGTACTCGTATTGTTATTGTATCAATTAAATAATTTATTTTGAAATAAACATTATTTTTACTACCAAGACTTTTGCTGTTATTTCACGAAATAGTATATTAAAAAGAGTTCAACTATATTATATTGCTAGTAAACGTGTTACGATTAACTTCCGGTACAGTGCTTAAAAAAATGGTTTTTCTTCCGTACATTTTTCCTAGGTATCGGTCAATGAATAGAAGTATCCCGAGAAATAGAAGAAAAAATGAGTTAATGTATGTTTACGTGTATTTTCTCTCGTTCTGTGCTTGCACACGGAAGGTAGTGCTATATAACGGACAATTTAAAAACTTTCGCGATTCGAAATTAATTTGTTTGTTAAAGCAAATTACGAAAGAAATATTTCATAAGTAAATGTTAGAAAACTTGGTCGTTGGTTAACAGGGGTCTTTACGAAAAGATACCGCTGAGAAATATGATAAAGCGTTTAGTCAATTATTTCTTGTTTTCTACATAATCAACCTGGTACTAAAAAGACGAGACTGTCATAATACTTTTAAAATATGACATCGTTTAACCCCCTATTTTGTAATTAATTAAGAAATACTTTCTTTATCCATCCTGGCCCGGTTTTTCTCTAGTTTTCCTTCGGGTAAATGCATAATTTTTATAAAGGTTCTCTAGACTCTTGTCTAGAGACAGCGTTTGTTTAAATAATAAATCTCGAGTTATTTTAATTGTTACGATTTATAAACAAAATTTTCCGAATTATAAGTTTATAGTAATACGTACTTGTGGAAAAAAATTGTGTTTTATTAAATACAAATTTGTTGGTATTCTGTTAATATTATAACATGTACAGAACCATTTTTTATCCTTATTTTAGAAGAGTGCTGAAATGTTAAATCCGCCTCCGTCTTAGTGCCCTTGATCGGAATTGTTGGGATGGTCCCTTGTTTGCTTCCGGAGAGTGTATTAATTTATTGTCCTTCACGTGGTCATGCGCAGTTTGTAACAGCTTTTTTGACAATAAATTTATTTACGATGAGAAAATGTCTCACCCATCGACACGTCAAATAGTTTCATATCGTATCGACGATATAGTTCAAAATTACATTATACGTAGGCAATTCTTTTGAGTTAAGTGTTCTGTCTCGACAAGGATCAGTCTTTGTCCTGTCAATTGCCTCGTAGGTATTTTAATCCACTTTAATAAGTTATGTGAATTAATTGGTTCATTTAATCTAAAAATTCATCAACCTTTCTTGAATCCAATTAGTTAAATATATTATCAATTTTTAATTACGTAAGGTCTTTGAATGAATGTTCTCCGAATTTTTAGTCTTCGTTGACTACGATCTCCGAATCATCTAAATTTAATTTCAATAATCAGTAAGTTAAGTTATACTACACTTTTCGTATGTTCTTCGTGAAGCCTGAGGATTATGCATAATTGGGTGTTAATTTTAAAGCAGTAAGTGATTGTATGTAATCAGGACTAGTTGAATTCTTATAGTTAATTGAAGAACATTGATTTAAATTAATTTTCATTGTTTGATGTACTCAACATGTTTTTTTTTGTAGTGAGTATCATATGTTTCTTATACAACAATTTACGTCAGTCAGATGTCAAAACAAAGGACATATTATAATCTTAATAATGTTCTTCCTTCGTAAACTGAGTAAGAGGGATTCACATGAGTTCCGAATATTACATTTACGAAAAACAATCTGCATTCTTGCACGTGGATTCCTATTGCATTTTCATGCCATAACTGCGTGAGTCATAGGAAACCACTCGCATCGCAGAACAATTATGCAGGTGCGCATAGTGGGCATGTTAGTGCAGTCTGCTGCATTTGTGTTGATTGAAATTTGTACAAGCCTGCTGCAAGCAAGAGGCGCGTAAATATCTCAGACGCGAGCGAGGGTTCGCCCTCACTCCTGGGAGCTCAAATGTCGAGTTGCTCTGAGGAAACAGCAACGACTCTGATCTCCAGGGAACCGTTTTTGCAACCCAGCTCACGAGGATCCTAAACACGAAATGTCTTTATTCACAATATTCACTTTCACTGCAACACTTCAATATGCGGATTTAAGCTTCGTTAATTTTTCCCGAATCAGTTCTTGATGACTTTGTTGTTATTCTGTTTCAACAATGAAAAAATATTAGCGTCATTTATAGTATTCGCCTGATTTATTCGCTTTTATCCATAATTTTCGTTTAGTTCATTTCAGCGATTATTTTCATTCTTTGTTCATTATCTAATTATTTTTATTCAATGGTATCAGAACACATAAGGATAACAGTTGTGACAATTTTAACTTATCCGAAGAATGTTTACTATTTGTTCTAGATTTATTTTAGAAGATTCATATGGAGGAAATGAATATATATTCTCGGGAAAATAATACTAACAAACAGGAAGGGTTCAGTCACAAACTCTCTCTCTAACACACACACAGATATATATATNATATATATATAAAGAAATATCACGTTTATTGGATAAATGATTATACATATTTCTTTTAATTCATAGACAAGTTTTCTTCTCAGGAATTCTTTATATTATGTTATGTTGGCTATAATAAGTAACAAGCAGTGGAAAGACAACAACGTATGACAATCACATCATGAATACCGAAGTATGTATATTCAAATAAATTTGAAAGAATGGTATCAACACACAATACGTTCACATCTAGTAACATAATTCTTGTATTCATTTCAGAAACCCTGCTCACACTTTCCAACAGAAAAGTTATGCTTTTTGCTCTGTAAATTTATATTCAAAAGTACATTTTCAAAACACATTTCATACAAATCCGTACCGAGTATCACTGTGATTTCGCAAGGCATTTGCTTACTAAGGCCGGGAAGAGAGGAGAGCAAAGTTAGGTGATGAACATGTTAGCCGCGTCCGTCTGAGGTGATGTCTTGTCGCAGCATGAATAATACAGAGGAAAGGGCTCTGGAGCTATATATTTGCGTCGGCGAGTACATAAGCAATGAGAGCGGGGTGGTAGACTACGTAAACCGAACTCACCCTGTTTTGACATGTCGATTCTCCAGAGAAAGATTGAGTCAAAATTCGCATTCGAGACAAAGAATGACATTTCACGAGTCGAACAAACTGTAAGTTCCCTCCTAGTTCTAAGAGAAACTCTCTTGTTTATTAACATAGAATCCAAATAAGACCAATATTCACCGTCATATTTCAATCAACCTTCGTCAATCAAGTCATGTGATTTAATCCCGCTTTACACAGTCCACTTAACAGACAAATTGTGTCCAATTGCTGTACAAGAAATGGATGTGAAGTGGATGTCACGCTTAATGTCATCAGTATGTACAGAAAATGGACGTTTCAAAATAAGCTTTTTACGCGGCATTAGACGAGAAATGAATGGTGTTAGTATGAGTTGTCTCCCAACGCCACGGGGAGCGCAACAAACAACTAACCTCAACTGGGCTACCAATTCTCTGAACATGTAAACAGATTCCATTGATAAACGAATGGTCAATTTAATTCTATGTTTTGTTTACTATTATTTAATTCCAGAGTTCAATTAACTAGGAAACACAGCAACAGATAAAAGTTAACTACGTACACTGTTTTAACCATGCAACCGACTCGAGAGAAATCAGACGACGCAGAGATACCGCTAGGAATGCGCTAGTCAATTTGTGTCATACTATCAATAGAGCATGCCTGAAAATTTAAATACAATCTACATCCAGTCTGGCATGTATCGTACTAAACAGGTCGTAAAATGGACTGTGTAAAGCGTGTTTTAGAAGTCGTTCTATATAGCTCACTTCCAATAGAAATAAATCTATTTCAAATCTCGGTCAAATACAATATCATTACTGGTGTAATGTCAAGGTAATTCATAACATGTATTAAATATCATAATGTAAGTTCATTAGCACTTAAATTCTTACATTACCACACAATCGTAAAAAGTGTTTTTAATAATAGTGGATTAAAATTAAATTTACCGACAGCGGCGGTCTAGTGGTAGCGTCTTCACTACCTCGATACCGTTGAGTGGTAGAGCGTGGGTTCAAACCCTGCTCGGCCGAACTAGGTGAGGTTTTCAACTCGGTTTTCCCTCATCTACTTCAGACAAATGTCGGTTCGGTACTATACGTTCCTCGGCAACTCAACATCTCTCCTTCCCAATTCCCTTACCCAAGTCCAACGGAAGAGCACACCTCATGACCTGAACCTCGCCAAAAGACATAAAATAAATCAATAATAAAATTAAGCACTTATTATTAACTTGTTAATTTCAGTGCATGATTTGATTGTTTTTTATTTCTATAAATAAATAACAGTGTCCTGGGCGGTGTGTGCGGGTATGTGGGTACACAAGTCTTTTATACAAATCCACAATTTTAATCCGAGTATGATAAAAAATTGCACATATGGTCTTCAGAACACAAAGAAGAGCAGAATTGTCTATTTTGAGATTGCGAAAAGTCACTCCCATGTTCCATTTTCATTACTTTTTAATTTTTCAGTATATCTTACGAACTGATTGAGGTATTAACTTGATTTTTTCACTTCAACATGGCTAATTAAAGTATCTAGTATATTATACGTGAGATTTTGAATATTTCGATGTTTTACGCTTTAAGGGGTAGAATCGTTTTCACGTTTCCCGGTTGGTTTGTCTTTTCTAAGAATTCGTAAGAAGTGTTTCACACTCTCTCACGTCTTGTTCACTGTAGAGGGTCGATCGGTTTTGGAATCTTGATTATTATATTCTCATTGAAACTAGCATCATTTCCCCAGCGTTCGTGCAGGAACCATCAAGACACTGTGTCGCCTCACTCTAAGGTGTATTTTTGTTGTTGCGATGGCTGCTAAGCTGCGGCGTCTTTCGCATTTGGTTAACCGTAGCAATTGCCACACGATTTTTCGTGCGTCCCAGTTTATTCATCGGGGCAACGTCGGGTTCATTAATTTAGACTTTTATGATAGTAGTACTTTTTACCTATTCTCAGTCGTGGCACGATAGTACATCTCTGAATCTCAATCGTCTGGTTTTCCTTTGGTATCTTACAAGGGAATTGTTCTCGTCTTCCGGTGTACAAATTATCCCGAAATATTAATTATAATTTCTTGCATTCAACTATTTTATGAAAATATTTATTATAAATAATCTCTTCAAAAATTTGCTCACAATATAATTTATTCTGATTCTTGTGGACGAACGTTGACCCAACGCTGGCTAACAAGTATGTCCAAGATTGCTGGTTTGATCCTCACGTAAAGCTTAGATGTTTGTGAAATTACATTTTTCATATAATTTTGTAAATTACCTTTGTTCGCTGCGATCTCGATGTTCATTGGTATCACCATTATTAATCAATAGCCCAGTGTTCATTAGGAGGAAAATCGTTCATCATGGTCATGATGATCATCAGGATCATCATCGTTCATCTAACACGTGATATAAACACATTAACACATGGATTACGTGCTGACGAGTGTTAGTTTCTCCCGGAGAGAGTATTTCATCACTAGGTTCAGAAAATATTCTCAGAGAAATCGAGATTAGATGGAATGTAACAGATCAGAACTCAAAGTGTGTTAAACCACTACATGAAAATTTATGCCCAAATTGCAAACATTTTCGCAAATATGTTTGTGATGCCATTTCATAAAAATGACTCTCCACCCAAACACATTCGCTAGCGATTGAAAAATCTTCTACAAACCAACGGAGAATGCACAGACACACGTAGAGTTTGCTCCGGTAGCTTCGCACCCATGTGTAGGTGCTATCGTTAAACCTCCTCCACCGCTCGTCGAGATATCGGCGTTTTCCTCTCACGTGTGAGGAGTCCAAACAAGCCAACATTTGTCGAACTAGAGGGGTGGACTTAGTCAATGTTTACAAGCGTCAGTATTGTTTTGGAGCTTAAAGGAAACTAGTCTTCTTGAACATTATCCAAGCGTGCTTTGTCACTGCCATGAGTTTCCGTTCAGGCAAGAATAAAAAAGTCGTATTGTCTTTTTGACTTCTTCACACCTGTTTCACATTAATGATATTTAAATGCCAAAGACAATCATAAAAATGGGTTGCCTCGTACTATTTCCCTTGTAAACTTCCAAAACGTGCAAGGAAAAAATAGTCGGACTCTGTTAAAAATTGAATTAACTTAAAAAAGTGTTCCTTCTCTTTTTTCAGCTGTAATAAAATGTTTTGTTTGAGAGGAAATATATTTTCTCGGGAAACATAAGAGACGAGCAATTATATATTTTTCTCAATAGTTCATTTACTCTTAACCAAAAATTAGCACAAGCCGTGAAATCGTGCTTAAAACATTATCTATGAAATAAGCTTTTACGAGTTATATTAAAATAAAAACAAGTAAAAAATATAAAAGGTATTAATTCCCAAAAATATGACATATAAATAAAATGCATCTCTTCAAATCCGCGGTTGAAGAGCTATTGTTTCAATAATGTGAAAGAATTTACAGATTATAATAAAAGAAGATAATGAGAGTTTCAATTTCTGAATAGACATTGTTTTTCATATGACTTCGGATGACAGGTGATGTTAATACTCTTATACTTATACTGTGTTATAGCACTCCAGATACTGATTAAATTCCTTTTTTCATGCATGTCTCTTTTACTCCTTTTGTTTTTATAGTATACTTCTAACTGCACGCTACCTTGTCATGGTTATTATCTCTGTAGGTCCACCCTGGCCGGGGTTTTTCTCCGGTTTCCTTCGGGTAGTGGCGGGAGTGTCATTTTTACTTTTGTTTGATTAATTTTGAATTCTTACTGCACAAATACTTACAATTTATTTTGGAATAATAAATGGATAACAGTACGTATTTAATAGATAATTTCTTTTGTAAATATTAATCTTGGAATAATAAATGGATAACAGTACGTATTTAATAGATAATTTCTTTTGTAAATATTAATCCGCCACTGCCTATGGGCCCTTGAGCGTAAATTCATGGGATTATAGTTTACAGCTATCCACGTGGTCATACGCAGTTTGCAACTGCTTTTTTGACAATAAAGTTTATTTACAATTTATTTAAGTACGATATTTTTCCACTTGGAGTAAATCGGGGTAGAAATTATGGACGTCAAATTAGATTTGATCGTTTGTGCAATGTGATGATGATGTAATGTAATGTCCAGAGGCCTACGTTCTCTACGGATTTACTGAGGTCGAATGTGTCAGGACCAATCGCATTGTCCATCGAATAGCTGCATGTACTCGTCTAGAGATTTGTGATATCGATCTGTTGTTTGTAATCGGAGTTAGGTCAAAACCACCTCCGTGTGGATTGTTGCTATGTATACCTGAGACAATCCAGATGAACGGTCTTCAGGGCTCGAAGGCGTGGCAGGGAATAGCGTTCCTTACGTCTGATGTATGGATCATTTATCATTTCTCTCCACATAAGATACACCCGCGTTATACATGGTAAAGTCTTATGGTAGGAAATAAAACATTATCTCCAAAAATTATTTAAACAATGAACCTCGGACTCTTTTGATTCTATACTCAAGTCAATGGGAGATCAACTGTACTTTTCAGCCCTACCTGTGACTAAGGGTTAGCATGCTTGCTCACCACCAAGTTAATCCGGGTTCAATTCCCGGCGGGACCACAAATAAATTTGTAGCTTTTCACATTAATGTCCCAGTTTATATAGCCGTGACTACTGAAAAGTGAACCCTACTTATTCTATCCACCTCCACGTACTCCTAGTAACAATAACTCTATTAGTAACTACTTCTACTAACCCTTCCGCGTGGTCCAAGTTTTTGGTAAACTCAGACTATCGTCCACCTTCAAGCAATAACTACTCACCCACCTCCTATCTCCTATCGCTTCATGTAGATAAGCTTTAATATCACGCTACGTTTCCCATTTAGTAATACTACAATAAAATAATAATAAAACTACTTCTTTTTTACATTGGTGAACAAAAAAATCGCGTTTTCACACATTAAAACTCGTTATTAACTGTTAAATCCTTGATTTTAGCTAAGTTTTTATATTTGACGTTAGTGTAATCTGAAGAATAGTTTTGCGTAATACTTTATTTACTTTTAACATTTTATTGTTTGATTTTATACTCCATTTATAGAATTCTCTTGTGGGGAGAATTCTGATACATTTAGACAAGTGCTCAAAAATTACATCGAATTGCTTAAACCTGTGACCAGAATAATGATTAGTAGCGTAGTCGAAGTTAGGATCCATGTTTTAGAGCTTTCGTTATTTTTTTCTCGTGTAAAATACTTCGTCTTTTTGTAAATAAAATTTTTGTCACCGAGCGCTCGGTCTTTTGAGAAAAGATGCAGTTGACCCTGAGTTCAGTGACTTGGCCCACTGGGTGCATATCTCTCTTCCGATCGTCGCTTGTTCCCTTCCATGCAACCGCAGAGTGGACGCTATGGAGAGAGGGGACACGTGGCATGTGAAACATACGACAGTCGCAGTGACAGTAATGCTGTTGCGTTCGTCTCCCATACGCTCTCGCGTACAACAGCGCTCGAAGAAATGCAAACAGGCGACTCAGGCGCAAACGGAACAGATCGTATCTACTGCTGCGACTGGCGCAGTATTGGACGCAATTTGGAAACGTTGGCGGAAACTTATGGTTGAATAATTGTGTTTACTCGTTTTTCTTTCCGGAATAGAGAACTCGTACATTATTTGTAGGAGAGTTAACCTGACATACTGGCATGGAAAGAGATTTATAATTTTTACATATCATTAATGATCAATGCGTTGTATTTCTTTGTAACGAATACATGTAGAATAATGCAGTGCGTGTAATAGCTGTTTAAAAAAATAAATGATACTTCGTATGAAGGAACGTGTACTAAACATTCCAGGAATTTCTCAAAACTAACTCAGTGGATTCCAAAAATTGTTTAGTTATTTAAAAATTAATATATAATGATAAAAAATATCTGAGGAAAAAATTAATTAACACATTTTACGAACAATATTTTCCTGTTCTTTTAAGATTACTTTTTTAACTTGATATTTATAATATAATAAATTATAAACGTTTCGTATAAACGTTTACTTAAACCTTACTGTTCTGACAAGGAGTCACAATATAAAAATAATGCTTGCTTGCTTGCCACATATTCATGGAAATCACTAGCAGAGTCGTACGCCACGTTTTTTGGTTGGGGCTTTAGGACTCGCCAACGCGTATCCCACTCTTTCATAGTAAGTTACCGTTGAATAAAGTAAATATTCGGATTATCCGCTATTTCCATTACGGACGACCGCTTTGCCCGTAATTATCGCCGTAAATCAATTATCGCTTTTCTTAAATTAGTCCTTGTATGTGAAATTACGTACAAAAATAAAAATATTAAATTCTAAACCATGTCAATTTCAAAACTTTTTACTAATTATATGTTGATCTAATCTGAAATAAATAATAAACATCTAAAATCTAGTAAGGACAATTCGTATTTTCTAAACAAATAAAGAATGAAATAGAAAATGACCATAGTATCAAAACGTAAATCTCCTTAGTTTTTGTATTTAACTTTTCCTCACTATTTGCCAAAGCTAATATATCACTCACAAAATTACTTTTTTTTCTCTCTCTCTCTCTCTCTCTCTCTCTCTATATATATATATATATATATATATATATATATATATATATATATATATATATATAATATAATTTTTGTAACAGCACTGATGGTCTAAAAGACCTTATGATATAATAAATCAAAAACTGGATTGTATGACTATGTATTGTTTATACAGTACTGTGTATACTGCCAACACCAAACTGCGACATACAAGCAATCAACTAACTAATTTGTCTGTAGTTCGACTAGTTTTTTTTCTTATATTTCACCTCGGAGCGCAGTTTTTAAATTCCTCACTGCCTTGCGTTCTTTGATCAGGCTTGATGGGATGGTCTCTTGCTTGACACCAGAAAGTAAATTAGTTTGTTGTCCTGCCCGTGGTCATACGTAGTCTGTAATAATTTTTTAATAGTAAATTATTTACTATTAATATATTATTATTAATAAATAATGTATTAGTTTTTGTGTGTGATGTATTTATTAAAGATATCATGAGAAAATGCCATCCACCTCAGGACTTAACGCGAAAGAAAAGAGAAAACGGCGAAGAAACTCGTAACAGAGACAAAGTGCTAAAGAAGTCGTGAGTGCGTGAGCGTGACTGTCAAGTGTCACAAGTTTTCGCAGCTCCTGATGTTCCGAGCTAGGAGGAGGTCGCGTTGGCGTCCAGAGTGAGTTGGCGGGTCTTGAGTGGGAAGAGGAGGCGTGGGAGGGTCGGTTTGCGGGAGGGTGAGTGGTGTGGAGGAGACTGTGTGCGCGCGCGCGTGCGTGATTGGAGCCATTCGTTAGCGAAGCATCGATCCGCGACTGCAGCGCGGTGGGTGGCGTGGGCGCAAAACAATGGGACGAATGTTCTCTCGAGTTGGACGAAATCCAACGTTTTATCTCGAAACGAGGACTTGGTCGCTATCAGTGTTCCACAGCACCCACCCCTAACAATCAGTTGATCTTAGGTAGGGTTTGACTAAAAAACAAATAAAAAATGTATATTTTTATTTTTTTGTTAGGAGTGTGTTGAAATGTTAAATCCACCTTGATCAGAATTGATGGGATAGTTTCTTGCTTTCTTTCTTCCGGAGCGTAAATTATTTTATTGTCCTCCACGTGGTCATACGTAATTTGTGCTGCTTTTTAGACAGTAAAAAGAAACTGCAATTTACATACTTACTTCTTATTCCTAAAATACGAACTGGTAATGCACACATTTCTCACTTTTTTTTCTTTTGATTAAACCCTTAAAATTGAAATAATTAAAAAAAAAGATGTTTGCCAGCTTTAAAACAAACTTGATTTAAAACAAACTTCATACAAAAGTTACAAACTTTCGCTTATTTCTATATAGTGCACCGAAGTTAGTTAAATACTTTCACGGGACACTCAACTTCAATTAACCCTAAATTGTATATAAATATGAATAATCTTGAATAAATGAAAACTCGTAACAAAATTTTGTGATATAAATATCAAAGGTGCGAGGTATACAGTTGGTAAGAAAAGAAGAAATATTTTTTTCAACAAATTTCATAAATTGATTTTTTAAATGTAGCTTGTCGATATTAAGTGAAACTTGATAACACAATCTAAGTACGAGATTCTTTAAGGATGAGTACTGGAGTGTCTACTTCTCAAGCGTATCGTGTTGGACTGTAAAATATTTATTTACATTTTTTCCTTTTATAATCCGATTTACGTGGTATAAGTTTTCAATATATAATAAATAAATAAATAAACAATGTCAAAAAACCAGTTGCAAACTGCGCATGACTGCGTGGGGGATAATAAATTAAGTTACTCTCCGGAAACAAGCAAGGGACCATCCCATCAATTCCGATCAAGGGCCGTGGCAGATTTAATATACAAGAAATTATTTAACAAATACGTACTATTTATTGTTCCAAATTGAATAATTGATATTTCACGCAGTAAAAATTCGAGATTATTAAAACAAAAGTATTAATAACATTCCCGCCTATGGAAAATCCGCCACTACCCGAAGTAAAACCGGAGAAAAATCTGGGCCCGGATGGGGTATCCTATTTTCTAAATCATATTTATAAGTGATGGTATCATATAAAGTAAAATAAATGTTTTAAGTACCATTTTAATACATTACAAAAATTAAATATATTATCGAAAGTGTGTATTAAAAATACTTGGTATTGGCAAAATATGTTTACAGTGGTTCTTTCGTGTACTTTCCTTTAAAACTTTATGTGTAATTTCTTTTATAAGAGTGAGTTTTAATCTTTCGAACGTTGGCCCACTGTGCATCGGAGAGAGAGAGAGAGAGAGAGAGAGAGAGCTCACAGACGGGCGTGAAACTGTGCCAGCGGGACGATCGTCTCCGGGGAAACGGTGAAAGGACACACTGCTCCACTCTGAAACCCTTCGAAATGCAATGGGCATGTACAATTAATTGCTTTGCATTTACATACGGTTTCGTCAATGTGTATTAGTGCTCGGAACTGATGCTTCTCAAGTGGAAACGTACAAACGCCCGTGAAATATCGCTAGGGAAGCAGCGGGTTCTCAGTGAATGTGAATTTAAATCAGTTGCTTTCAAACAAATATAAATAAACTTCTGAAAAGATCCAAAATAATGTTTCGGTATTCACTTACCATTAAAATACAATATAATACTTGACCCACCAGTAGTGGCGGATGTACACCGTAATCAAGACGAATCTAGACCGTAATCAAGACCGTAACTGGAGACCATTTTGGTTTAAAAATTACGGTATTCAACACAAATTTTATAAATATTACCTTAAATGAAGTGCATCAAATATAAAATTAACAATTATCAATCTGGCAGTATTAATAACAACAACAATTATTTATCTAAGTTATTAACGTGGTACTAACAGTTATTAACATGGTTTTATTAATATGGTATTAGTTTCCTTAACATGGTATTATTTTTTAACCTCTTAATATTTATAACAATAACAATTATAACAAATAACAATTATTAAACTGTGAACACTTTTACAAAGTACGCCATTTCTCAACTTCAATTCTATCTGGTAAGAGTTCATGTCCAATTGAGGCTGTCTCTTATACACATCTAGATGTGTATAAGAGACAGATGATGATGTAATGTAATGTCCAGAGNCTCACCAGTAATTGTAGTATGTAATTATGATGGACAAATATTTTCACTCCTTGCTTATTTATGAAGCTTATCTTATTTACTTAAAAACGTAGTTCAGTTTAACAATAAACAATCACTCCAAATGTAATTTAATCTTTTTAATATTTTTATTTCTTCAGTATTTATTGTGATGTAATACATGTAAGGGTGCCGTGGTATTTCTGGACCTTGTTATCTGAAATCCAAAACACTTCTACAAGAAACTATCTTGTTGTCATGCTTTTAAATTACTGTTTTATTTGATTTTCCCTATGATTATTCTTCATTTTAATTTCTTGGTTCAAATTGAAAAAATCCTCTGCGACTTACTGCGTTAAAAACGGATACGGCAGTCTGGATTCCGTCTGGACACTGTTACTCCTAATGCGTCCATTATGCCGCGTGTATAGTGAGTAACCCATGTTGAACTGGGTCTAAGCAGAATGTCATTGTGGTCCATAGTTGGTCCAAACAATACATGCATTATGCATGCGATCTTAGCATGACTGTGTACATAATTTCTGTGCCCGGATCTTAACACAAGCGTTCTCGGGTATTCTTCAAGTTACTTTTATCAAAAAATGGGACGGATCCATTCAGAATAGACACGATTAAAATAAACTGTATTACAATGTATTTGTTTTGGAGAATATTCAACTCAATTTGACAATTTATTCATCAATGTTTAATACTACTCGTATGTTCGTATTGGGGCTGTCGAATAATATGTCAAAGGATATGTGAGGTATGACCTGTGATTAATGCTGTTTTATGAGTAGATCAGTTGGAAAATAATATATTAAGTATATTATATTACATTTTTATACTAAATTTTATTACAAATTACTGTGTGAATTCATACAACCAAGGAAAGTTGAAGAATGCTCTGGTCAGTTTATATGTTTTCAAATTAATTGAATACTGATGGAAAATGTGAAAGTAACTGGTCTTCAAATCTCCCTCCCCAATCACAGACTCCTACTCTAAAAACTAAAGAAAATTTAAAGCATAGAATACTGGTTTAGGTAAATTGGAAGAATTATTATTGTTCTACTATTTTGTACGGTATTTTCAAATGATTGAGTCATTATGTGTGTATTATGGTGATATTGAAGATTAATGTTCCATTGGTTTATTAATTAATACCCATCTCATTATTTACTCTCACGATAAATTGATCGGGTAATTTATTGTCAAAAATCATTTACAAACTGAGAATGTATTATAATTGGGTAATGGTGGTGTACTCGGTTTTAATTTAAAATAAAAAGATAGTTATTGTCAACTGAAAAAAAATATTTATTTTTCCAAATTTTTTACTTCATCAATTCATTTAATCAATGTTTGCTAGCTATAATTTTTCCGAACAAACATTTATCTTCCAACAATTTATATAACTTTTAAATAACTGAAACCAATTATTATTAACTACGACATCTCTCTATTTTAATATATATATTGGTATTTATTTCTATTATTATTATTAAGATCATTTTTACCAATAGCTTCATATATTCCTGTATCTTGATTGTAGGCCACTGAAGATGACAACATAAGTTGTTGAAAACCGCTTTGGCAAAATAAATATTTATTTTTTTCGGTTGACAATAACTTTCTATCTATTTTATACTGTGAATAACCACGTGGATGACAATAAACTAATTTACTCTCAGCAAACAGGCAATACTAATACTAAAAAGCAATCAGAGCGATACTAAAAAGAACATCGAAAGTGCATTACTTAAACACTCTTTCTCCCAACGCTCTTAGAAAATCTTTGTGTGTTTCAATGAAAACTTACGTCCTTATTCGTAGTACGTAGTTCGCTAAGAAACACTCCCCCTCTTCCACTCCTTTTGCGAAAGCGAAGAAAGGGGGGGGGTCGAAGGATGAAGAGAATAGCCGTTGAAAGAGGAGTTGTAAGAGGAGCTACAGCTGTTGCGAACATGGAGGGAGTGAACAGCGGTGAAAGTTTTCGTCTCCCTTTTGCAACTTCGTATCCCTGGAAAGTTTTTGTTCGTCGTTGTTCGGGAGCACCTTACGACGGAAGGAGTAGCCACAGAAGCGCCCTTTCTGTAACGCGGCCGTCTCTGGAACGAAACATTACGTATCTGAAAATGTGAAAAGAAAGATGTGAGAGGAAGGGGTGAGATTTAGCAATGAGTTATTCCTTCGAAAATGATGTAGAATGAGTAAAAGAGAAGATGAAACAAGGAAGTAAATGCGATAACTTTTGACCGGATGAAAATGGCGACGGTCATAGGAAATGGTGCACGGGTGTGGGAGGCGAACGGGTGGTGTAGTGGTTAAAACCTCTGCGAGCTTTTATACAGTTCCGGTTTCGATCCCCAACTCGTCGCTATTTTTACGTGTTCGAAAGTTATCACACATCTCCTACACATTTAGGTACACAGAAGATATAAACGCAGGGATGTTTATATCTAAAGGGGAGGGGGGGGGATAAAAGCGAACCTATTTTCCTTAAATTAACGTATTTTATTAATGTAATTAATGTATTGTCTTACGGTGAAGTAGAGGTCACGATGCTTGCTCTTTCATATATCTGTAACTTGGGTGAGGGAATTGGAAAGGGGAGATGTTGGGTTGCGAGGGAAACCGAACCGTCATTCGTCTGGAGCAGGTGAGGGAAACCCCAGGTGAAACCATCACCTAGTTTGGCCGAGTGGGGTGTTAACCCTCGGTTTACCACTCAGGTATGGAAGCGAAGACCCTAACACTAGGTCACCGCTGTCAGTAAATATAAGCAAATTTATGAGATTTATCAAGTAAATAAATTTATTGTCAAAAAACAGTACAAACTGCGTATGACCACGTGGAGGGAAAAAAAACTAATTTACTCTCCGGAAGCAAGCAAGGGACCATCCCATCAATTCCGATCAAGGGCCCTAAGGCAGAGGCGGATTCAAAAAATTCAGCAAAAATTCCTAGATAAGATAAAAAGTTAGCTGCGAGTTATAATACTAATAGAATGTCAATATGTTTGTAATTTTAAGCAAAAAATTACATGTAAGTTATTATCGAACTATAGATTATTCTGAGTATAGTGCTTAAAAATTGAAATAACACTAAATTCACGATTTATTGTTACAATAGACCCGCCCCTAGACAAAGCCTAGAGAACCTGTATGATAAATCCGCCTCTACCCGAAGGAAAACCGGAGAAAAACCCGGGCCAGGATAATAGGTATCGAAAATAGGTTTGGATGTTCACAGGAAGGTGAAACGAAGATAATGGATACATCTCGATTTCAAATTCGAATAGTCCCACAACAGGTCTCGAAGGTGCGTAACGTCTTCGCGGAGGGTAGAGGCTTCTTTGCCTCGGAACTAGAACGACGAGGTGTGGCCAACGTCTCAGTCCGGTCCGTTTAATTCCAGGAAAGTTCCAGCCTTCTTTTTAGAACAGGCTGAGTAGACCTGGGAGTCAGTCCGGAGGTTCGGGTGTGATTAAACATCCTCACACCTCCGCCGATCGAACCCCGCCCACCCAACCAGCAACTCAGCGCTCTACTGAGCCCCGCTGACTTGAAACGTCTCATTAGATTGTGTATTAAATTGTCGGGTATTATTTATAAACTCTGAATTTCTTTCGACTGTGTTAGAAAGACATTCACAATTTATGATGAAATATGCAAGTCGTATTTTACTCAAGATAGACTGTGCTGATCCCAAGAAACAACGCTTCAGATTTATGTTACCCAACCGGTTTGAAATGATTTCTTGTATTTTAGGAGGTTATTCGCAACTGCAAGAGAAGAAATGTTTGTTGTTGTTTTTTAGTTTTTTTAAAGCATTCTGTATACAAATGATTCCGGACATTTATTCCTCCAAATGATAAATTCAAAGCATTTTTCATTTTCGGGAATGCACACTTCATAAATATCACATGTTCTTGATAGGGCATTCATCCTCTCGAACGGAAAAGCGATCCCCATTTTTTCGCTTGCTGTATTTCACAGCTGACATTCATTTCGAGAAAATATTTCATTCCGTAAATCATATTTTGTTGGCGTTCGTCACTTTTGATGTTTACTCGGAAAAGCAAAGAGCGAATTTCCTTGCCTGTTCGCAGATACCGTACTCTTTATTGTATGAGAAATACTTACTCTAAAAACTTTTCATTACGAAAAGCGAAAGAAACTGCTGGAGTTCCGAAGATGCAAAAACGTACGCTGTTTTCAGGACGTTTGTATTTAGCCTGAGAGCGTTTTTCACTGATGAGGAACTGAGCTAACGGTAACACAGATCTAGATTTTTATAATGAGGATGAACTGTAATGTATATGAACTTCAAATCGTAAGCAATAGTAATTTTTAGTTTTCAAATAAGTCGTTAAAATGTAAACAGAAAGAAACCAAACTACATAATGATGTCTAATTAATTTATTCCATTAAAATTTATTTCTTTTCGTTTTTCTTTCCATAAGTTCATACCAACAACACAAAAATAAATATTCGTTGGGGGCATATTTTTTTCATTTCATTACCTTGGCATAAAAGCCACCTCGTATGTTTGGCATCTGCAAAACGAGGTTCGCCTCTTTTTATTAATTCTCGTTCTCGTATTGTGGTGTACGTACAATGCAACGTAGTTGCCTTTCGTTGTTACCGTCCCTGTCTCGAGGAACACAATGGCTTTTGGAATATACTATAAAACGATTGTTCATTTAATTTAATTTTAATTTTTTAATGTGCGTATGTAAACTGATGATTTGAATTTTACTAATAAACAAAATGGTAAAATTGAGGGACCGTTGAATTAATTTCTCCTCTCTGTAATAAAATTTCATAAAATATCGATAAGTTTAGAAATGCGATGAAACACATTTGCAATTCTTAATTATACATTATGTTAATTTATACTGAAGTGTAAATATGTTACCATTTAAAATAATTATTTTCGACAGAGAATACATACAGATCAAGAACGACTTTTTTTTACATGGCACATCGTGCAATAATGATAAGGAAAATAATTATCCCTGTACTTGGTGACACGCAGACTATTGGGAATGATATTCTGTCAGACCATTACAAATATTTTACGGCGGGTCGAAATATTGGAAAGAAAAAGTAGGACAACGAGTGGGGATAATATTTACATTAGTAAGAACCTCTTCTTTATAGTTCTACATGTATCACTGAGTGTCGTCAGTATTATTTTCTTGGAGAACTATAGATGTCCATCTGTTGAAACTTTTCTCTCTTGAATTGAAATTGCAGATGTTGTTCACGTGTAGTCGCCGAAAAAGAAACAATGGAATTCACGTTTTTTATAATGCCTGTCATTTTTTCCAATATTTTTTCTGACTATTTTTTTCATTGAGATTGGGAGCATTGTCTTACTGTTTCTTCTGCCGCATTAAGTGGGCGGAATAATAAAATACAATTGAAAAGGAAAGAATATTTTGATACACTAATAGAGCGTAAATATGGTTAATTAAGATACAGATGGATAGTTTAACCTAAAAATATTGCGAGGTACCCATGATCCGACGGAACAATTACAATTCGCTTGTTAGTATTTACAATATTATTCCAATTAACTTAGCTAAACATTTGAAATATTCCTATCGGATGCATACAAAATCAACGAGGGGTCTAAATTATTACATGCAAGGCTTCTATAATTATTATTTACTACATAAGGTTATTGGAAACATTATTTTTAGCTCAGCGTTTTTCTTTTTTTTTTTCCTTCATTTTTAATAAGGAAAAAAGAACAATTTTTTAACTGTCGCAATCCACAAAACCAGTCATAAAATTACATCCAAGATTGGTATCTATTTATAATTTGTGAGGTTTACGTATAAAATCCAACATAATATGTAATACAATCTACGTTTCGTAGAAATATTTTTCGATTCCATTTTAAATATCATTAAAATGTTTCAACATCTCATTTTTTTTGTTACGATGTAAGTTTATTCTTTCTTATTCATGATGGAAAAATGATACAAATTTTATTTCGAAATGGATTAAAATTTATTGTTATATTTGTGTGTGTTTATATTCGGAACAAATAATCTGAGTATTTGTAATAATTACTGCTCTCCTATCCTTGTAGTGAAAATGTGATTCATTAACGTTAATAAATAAATATAAATAAATAAATTTATTGTCAAAAGAGCAGTACAAACTGCGTATGACCACGTAGAGGACTAAACTAATTTACTCTCCAGAAACAAGCAAGGGATCATCCCATCAATTCCGATCAAGGGCCCTCAGGCAGAGGTGGTTTAAAAAATTTCAGCAAAAATTCCTAGATAAGATAAAAAGTTAGCTGCGAATTATAATACTAATAGAATATCAATATGTTTGAAATTTAAAGCAAAAAATTTACTTTACATGTACGAATTATTATCGAACTATAGATTATTCTGAGTATAGTGTTTATAAATCATAAGAATTGAAATAACACTTCATTCACGATGTATTGTTACAATAAACACGCTCCTAGGCAAAGCCTAGAGAACCTGTATAAGAGATCTACCCGAAGGAAAACCGGAGAAAAACCCAGGCCAGGATGGGGCTACAGAATTAATGTACACAACCGTGCTAAAGTTGAGTACACATAAAACTAAAATAATATGAATCATAAGACACAATAATCATGCACGAAAATAGTTTTTGAAATTGTTATAAGTTATTTAAAAGGTACTATAGCAACGGCATGATAAAGTACAAGATGGATTTAACTTTTATTAAAATAAATAAATAATTTTACATTGTAGAAGCACTGGTGCAGGATGTAGATTTTTACCGCGGATTTGAAGGGATTCAATTTCATAATATCTTATATATTTTTTGGGAGGGATTATTCTTAGTATTCTTCATAGTTTATTTTGGTGGTGTCGTTGTGTAATGTTCTCTAATAACCCTAATCCCTTTCTTCCATTTACATAATAAAGCTGCAAGTTTTTGTATTAAATAAGAGGATCGGTAATTTGGCTAAACTAATATCAATAGTTGAGTGACTGTTTTGAATAATGCAATAAAGGAAATGGTGCTCTATAGGAGAGTAGTTCAGAGCCAAAAGCAATGATGATAGCGCTGGTCTCAAAGCAGATTTTCCTTAAATAGTTCTTGACTGCTAGTATTACATGAGTATTATTTTGAGAAATTGGTCAAAAGAAAAAAAACAAGGAAAAATTGGTTTTTTGAATAATTGAAAAAAGCAAGATTTTAAATATAGGCTCTCTAGAATCTTTTGTACGAGTGGTGTTCTATTGTAAAAAATAATCTCGAATTTAGGATTATTTTAATAGTTACATTTTATACCATATTAAATAGTTATGGTTTATAACATTTATAAACAACATCATACGAATAATCTATAGTTTGATAATAATACGTACTTGTGAAACAACTTTTTTTGCGTTTTATTAATTACAAATTTGATGGTATTTTATTGATACTATAATACGTAGCTAACTATTTTTTTCTTTTAATTATGAATCGGAATTATACTGTTACTGTTCATTAGGGTGTTTCTTACAAAAGCAAGTTCTGAAATTTGGACAAGCACCCCCGAAATTTGTTTTAATCTAAAAAGAAGACTTTCACAATAATTTCAGATTTAAAAATCCTGTATATTTTAGAAATTGCAACTAAATTTTAAAGTTTCAAAAATTTCAAAATTTGAAATTACTCTTTCATAAAAATATTTTATGTTGGTAGAGACTCCTGAATTATATTTGTAGTTTCTGAATTTTTGATGGAAGTCTTATTCAAAATGAGGGTCCCCAGTTCAATACATATAATTGTACATGCATTACAATACATGGTGTTTGCATGTTTCATACATGAAGTCGATACTCACAGTCTTTAAGAGGTTGAGAACGCCTGGTATAGAAAATCGGAATCTATCGATCACGTGGAAGATCGCAAGCTACGAGTCAACTGTGGCCAATCAAATGTATAAGAGGGGAATCGAAAGAAAAGGACTGCAGAAGTGATAACGATGGCGATGCGAACAAAGCCCTGGTACGCGTTTCGCGAATGATGACGTGTCCCGAAGGCAATGACATGTGATGGAGAGAGGAGAGAGGGGGAGGCAAAGGCGTCTGCAAGAGTGTCCCCCAAAGCGCTGTGATGAAGAGCCGCCTAATCAGGAAGAGATGCACGATATAAAGTCCCGCCTCCCTCCCCCACCCTCCACCTCTATCCACACTCCACGTCAGCTTCCGTATCATTAAACCGAGGGTCGTTACTTTGCGGCGGAATGTCGCATCCCCCAAGGGGATGGAAAGGGTGGAATGGGGAGGGAACCACAGAAGAGACAGCCAACGAATTCCCTTCGCTACGATTTTATTCCGTTGAGAACCGTTTGAATTCTCTAGTTAGAATATTGCTTTCCATAATTTTATTTTATTACTCTCGTTCCGGGTAGTTGAGAAAGCACCGTGTTTTGCACCATGAAGCATACTTTATAACTTTTCCTTTGCCTTACGAACGGGGAGTGATGTTTACGACACATTTACTACTAAGACGCGAATGCTTCAGGCCATAATTATCGAAGGCCCGTGGCTCAGGTGGTAGTGTTGTCGCTCAACACTGAGATCCCGGGTTCGATTCCCGATGGGGCCAGAAAATTTTTAGCTTTTCACGTTAATGTCCCAATTCATATATATGTGACAACTGAAAATCAAACCTTCCTTCCTCTATCCCGCTGCTCCTAGTATCAATAACGCTAACTATTACTAACTTGTTCTACTAACCCCTCCACGTGGGCCAAGTTGTTGGTAAACGAAGCTAACCGACCCACCTACTAACAATGACATACCACCCAACTCCTCCTATCGCTCCGTGTAGATAAGCTTCAATAGCAAGCTACATTTCCCATTTACAAATACAGCAATATAAAAAGATATTCCCCCCAGGGGACTTACATCTAGTAAGTACGTGTTTGGCGAACACGGGGCCCCGAGCTGAGTCTGGCATTACTTCCACTTACTTGTGCCATGCTCCTTCCTTTCTCTTTTCTGACCTCCCTTGGTCACCTCTTGTTCTTTTCGATCCCGACGCTATTAGGGCTAGGGTATCTTTCATTTTCCTCTTTCCTCTTCTTCTTTTTTTATAATGTTTTTTTAGTAAAAGTCATGTGATATATTGGAATTTGTGTTTTGAGTTGTAATGCAGGAGGGTTTTTAGTGGGTATGGCTGAGTCTTTCGGCGAGTCCCACACGCGGGGAGAGTCATGTTGGCTCTCCCTAGTGCGTAACTGCATTTTCCCTACCTGTACAAGTTTTAAGGGCTCTAATGACCTCGCTGTTGACGAGCCCTAAAGCCCCACAAAAAAAAAAGATATTTTCTTACCTTTCGTTCACACGTAGTACGCCTTAAAGCGATAATTTTTTCTGTTCAGCTGTACTATATACCGTGATCTCTTCATATAAGACACATGTGGTACATTAGATTTCTTTTGTAATCCCTCTTATTTTGTGAACATATAGGTCCGTTACTGAACCAGTATGGTACAGTAACCACTCATTGAAAATATGTAGCCTCAACAGGCATATAAGTTCATATAAACACAAGAAACGGGAGCTATGGTTTTTTTAATAGCTTTTATTTTGCAGATACGAGTGATTGAATAACAATTATGGTACCATTTTTTGAAGCAAAAAAATCGTGCCAACATGAATTTTATTTTATTTCAGAGAAAAGTCAATTTGACTGCTTTGTATGAATACATAGTTATTACAGAACCCTTTTAAAATTTACTTTCTTCCTTTTGTTTCACCGTCTTTCTTCCAGCGCCACTTAATCAACTACTTCCGCTGCTACTTCCGTCTCCGCCTCTGCGAATCAGTCATTCTCTCGTCCTTTCTTCATCCCTTATTTATCATGTTCTTCTCGGATCACATCACGTAGTATCCCTAATTTTGTAACTCATTTCATGAAATTTTCATACCTTTTTATCGTTGCTATCAATTGCTTCTTATCTCTCATTATATCTTCTTATACATTCATCTCCCGTTATACCTTCTTTCTTTATGAAATCTATGAACCTCGCTCTCTCAATCCCATACAAAAGACAATTTGGACATTAGATACGAGTATATCCTCTTCGGGTTCACCACACATAGTCACTCCTTTCTCGAAACGTTCTCTCCTTTAAGTATTTCCCAAAATTTCCCTGGCCACTCGTGAATTCCTGGACGTATCTGTTTAGCGTAAACGTCTCTCTATGTTTTATCGCAAATTCCACTGATAGTATGTAACTAAGGTATCCGTCCTTTCATTGAGTCAGACCAACGTAGTTCTCAGTCTTGCACCAATGCATTCACCAATTCCTTTCTCCATCCCTAATTTTCTTTTCGCAGTTTTTTCCTATCTACTTTCATTTCTCCTTTGGTCCTCATGAATCTTATGAATTTTATCTTCTGTCGATACGTATCAATAGGTAGCACTCCATGCAGTACGTGTCATATAAAAATAATATAAAATGTATGTATATTTTTTCAAGCATAACATTTGCAATCCACTTTTCAAACTTAAATCCGTGGCTTAAGAAAAATGGATTTCTTCCTTAAATACGAAACTCAATTATTGAATTCATTGGATTCGCTTTGGAGCGTTCCCTAGTTAGAACATCGACTGCTGCATAGGATCGATCGTCAGACTCTTGAATTGTTTGGATCCAACCTACATCTATATTCATTAATACAGTTGTGAATCTGACCTTTCCAATCCTGTTTTTGTTTGTCACGATCTTAAAAACGAACAAATGTTATGTAGGAATTTCTTACAGTTTTATTTATTAAACTTACTTTTGTATGAGCAAGTTGATTGCATTGTAAATTACGATCTCGTCTCCATGAACCTTATATTTTCGCAATGATCATTCTCAACAAACACTATTGCTCAAATGTATTGTCACATTCTCAAGGCATCACATATTTGTATCACATAATTAAGTATCATGTTGCCTTAGCTACAAATATCTATACTTTGTAGGTCTTTATTTGCAGATCTAGTCTTTATTTTATAAACTTATCAAATTACTTATTTTTTTCTTGAAAGAAGAGGCAGTGTAGTGTTTCAAGTGATTCAATTGATTTGGTTGTAAAGACTAAGCATGCTCTTTAAAAGAAGTCCCTTCCCTTCCTCGAAAGGATCGCATTTCTCTGGAAGTGTTTCCTGAACGAGTCCCCTCCGATCGTCTCAAATTCTCTCCCCGGGAATCTCTTTATCTGCCTCCCAAGCTGCTTGTTTCGATTTAGTCTTCTATGCTGTTGGCAATTCTCTGCATTTAATATTTTATTTCCTCGGTCACAACTTTAGATTTATATTTCGACTGTTGTACCTGTCATATGTCAGGTTAGCTTTTTGTGTTGTGCCTTATATCAGGTTTCGTCTCAAAATCTGTTACGATTCGTCCTTACGAGTCCCATATAATATAATACCCTCCGTGTTCATTGATAAGATCATAACTTCTTATTTTACGTTTAGGTACCTGTTTTGTTAAAAGTTTTTTTTTAAGTAAGCACTTTTTTACAAAAATAGCATTTTAATTTTTAAAATTTCTTCCCAGGTATGTTATTTTAAAGAACGATATAACTCTTTTGAGACGTGTTGATGTTCACGCGACGGATTGCTTTTACCGTGGGTGTTTTCACCACGGCGCACTTCTGTTGAGGGTAAGAATCTGGTGTACATATCGGCGTGTCTGTGTGTTTTTTTTTCTTTTTTTGGAAAGTGTTGGCTCACAATATTATTTTTGCTTACAAACACATCTCGATTAATCATGTTACGTCGAATGAAAATGGGAGACGGGACCGGGATTCGAACCCGGGACCTTGAGCTCTACGCGCTCATGCGCCTACCAACTGCGCCATCCCGTTCGCCTCTCGGGCCCGTCTACCATTCTCATTCAACTTGTGAAACCCAAAGACCT